>PPXM03000001.1:600000-859649 GCA_003707065.3 Trigonopsis variabilis | reverse complement strand
GCCTTCTCAAGTCAGCCAAGCAGTGGATTGCGTGTGCAGATTTATAACTCGACATACAACCTCGACTGGCCTTTGTCTGAAAGCTATCTTTCATATGGTTACTATTCGACTGGAGTGATCTACGACACCATCTATAATGTCACAGAGCCTTCTTTCGATGTTGTGCTTAACGATGCTGGAGTTGTTAATGCAGAGCTGTTTGGAGAAGATCTAACGGTTTCCAATTTCACTGCTGCTATGACGGGTTACTTCCGTCCTAATGTTACCGGTACTTATCAGTTCTCGTTCACTGTTGACGATGGCCTGATCTTCTTTATTGGATCGGACGACGCTTTCCCCTGTTGCGATCCTGACTATGTGTCCCCGGATTCTAACTACGATGTTATGATTCTCAAGACCAACGATGGAACTAACAACCCTTCGAGCTTAGAGACATCTATGTATATGACAGCTGGGTCATTCTATCCATTGAGGATTGTTTACTACAACCAGAGAAAGACTTACCGAATGTGGATGACAGTGACTTGGCCTGGTGGCTCAAGTACTACCGATGTTTCTGACTTTGTCTTCTTCTCTTCTACATCTTCTCAGGGATGTTCAGGCAATAATGCGACCTCCTCTAGCTCTGCGTTCAAGGGTGCCACTTCCAGTATATCTTCGCGAGCTTTGTCTTCGTCGTCTGCTTCCCGCAGTTTCTCATCCAAGGTGGTAACTTCATCTCTTGCTTCGGCCAGTCTCTCAACTCGAGTGCTATCTTCATCATTTACTACGTCCACTGTTTCTTCTCGAGCTTTGTCTTCATCGGTTGCTTCGGCCAGTATATCAGCCCAAGTGACATCGTCAGCAGCAGCTGTGGCTACTGTTGCACCATCTCTTGCTTGCGCCTTCTCAAGTCAGCCAAGCAGTGGATTGCGTGTGCAGATTTATAACTCGACATACAACCTCGACTGGCCTTTGTCTGAAAGCTATCTTTCATATGGTTACTATTCGACTGGAGTGATCTACGACACCATCTATAATGTCACAGAGCCTTCTTTCGATGTTGTGCTTAACGATGCTGGAGTTGTTAATGCAGAGCTGTTTGGAGAAGATCTAACGGTTTCCAATTTCACTGCTGCTATGACGGGTTACTTCCGTCCTAATGTTACCGGTACTTATCAGTTCTCGTTCACTGTTGACGATGGCCTGATCTTCTTTATTGGATCGGACGACGCTTTCCCCTGTTGCGATCCTGACTATGTGTCCCCGGATTCTAACTACGATGTTATGATTCTCAAGACCAACGATGGAACTAACAACCCTTCGAGCTTAGAGACATCTATGTATATGACAGCTGGGTCATTCTATCCATTGAGGATTGTCTACTATAACCAAAGGAAGACTTACCGAATGTGGATGACTATGACGATGCCTAGCGGTTCAAGTACTACTGATGTTTCCGATTTTGTTTACTTTGCCCCTTCGAATAGTACCACGTGTGTGCACTAAATCGTCGGGTGTTTGTGCTTAGGTGGCAATAGATTTATTCGATCTTGCGTCAATTTCCGTTCATGCGTAACTTGAAGGTCTGGTGCATACCTTCTGTTTATAGTAGTAGATGGGAGCTTAGAACGTAATTGATTGAGTCTTTTTTCTCAGCCGTTGTGTCAAGACCGCCTCTAAACAACGAGTGGAGCATATCGAAAGTGAATGGTCAGGCTCATTTCCATTTGAAGATGCAAGAATGAGAGCGAGGTACCAGATATCCCGTGAAAAATAAAAGCATATAATGCTCCTTTCTTTTGTCCTACAAATAGCGAAAGAACTTCTGATGATATGATATTGATATGTAATTGAGAAGCAAGAGGAAATCTCTTAATGTGCGCTCCAGGAGACCTTTTCTACAGGATAACTTACATTTTTGATCTCAGGTATCTGAATACTAGGTCAGCACTCGGAGTGGTCTGTTGTAAAATGTGCCCTCAAGGAGGTCTATTCTGTAGATAGGTCCAGCCAGTGCCTTGCTAATGAAGCAATCGGTACAACGATGGCAGAATGAAATGCAATACTGGACACCACATACTAAGAAAAGCTACGACAAATGAAAAGACCTCTTTCAACCTGCAGGTTTGTTTTGAATGTACCAGTCTACAATCTTGGACGCATGAGACTATTCCCGTACTTTTTAATTTTAGGAGTAATCGCGTTTGACTGTTATTTCTTTGTGTAGGTGGACCGTGAACAAGAAGAAGATGAGACCCTTATGGCCATGTCAACTTGATACACGGTAAATCCAGCTACGATATCGTCACTTCCACAATTTTCTAGAAATACGAGATCTATTCTATTAAGCTCGCAACATTGGCATTCTAAAGGACGAAAAGACCAAGAGTGAGAAGAGAAGAAAACAAGAACTTGTTCCACACTAATTTTTCGCCGGCGCTGAAGGATGATGTTGAGGGGGAAGGTGAGCCTTCATTTGCAGCAGAGCTTTCCGCAGCCTCAGTAGCAAAAGTGGTTACAGCGACACCGGCGCTTCCCGTCGCTTCAGCAGGTTTCTCGGTTAATGTGGCTTGAGTGCCCTCTGCGGCACCAGTAGCTTCGGCAGCACCAGTGGCTTCGGCAGCGCCAGTGGCTTCGGCAGCACCAGTGGCTTCGGCAGCGCCAGTGGCTTCGGCAGCACCAGTGGCTTCGGCAGCACCAGTGGCTTCGGTGGACAGGCCACTTTCACATGGCACAACAGTGGTAAAAACGTTCCAGATGGTAGTGGTAACTTGTGATGTGGTCTCAGCACACTTATGACAAGGAATAACAACCGTCTCATAAATTTCCACAGACTGGGTAGTCAAGACTTTGGTAGTCATTGAAGTCTCTATGGACCGGGTCTCACAAGGAACAGTAGTCTCGTAGGTGACGAAATCGGTAACCGTAGATGTGCCAACAACATCATGGCATCCGTGATTGGAGCAAGTTGTTATCGTATATTCCTTGAGAGAGGTGACAGTAGAAGTAACTGGGACAACAGTATAAGTGGCACTAGCAACATTTGAAATTGATCCAGCGGGTACAGTGGAGCCAGAGACTTCATTAAAGCTGCTAACGCTGACTTCACCTGCGGAACTTCCTGCAGGAGCTGCAGCTGATGAAGACTGGTACATCGATAGAGTTGTGTAAGCACTTGCGCTAGGAGTTGATAAGACAGAGTTGGCAGATGGCACGGAGCTTGAGCTGACGACAGGTGACACGCTAACAGATTGAATAGAACATCTAGAATTCTGGCCAGCGCTGACAACAGTATAAGATGTGCAGACATAGTCCGAAATCTTGACATAGAGACCGCCATCGCTGCAGTAATAGAATTGTGAATAACCGTTGACGCTCAAAATGCCATCTTGCGCAGCCCAGACAGCTTGAACACCGTCAGGAAGAACAGCAACAGCATAGAGTTGGCCAGTAGAATCAGGATAAACATAATACTGTCCATCCAGAATCAAAGAGCTATCAACCAATTGGAAGCAGTTGGTAATCGTTTCGGCTCTCTTATGCAGAGAGGCACTGATTATTAACTCAATCTTACCATTATCAATCTCTATAACAATAGTAGCTCCAGCGATTGAGAAAGAGAAGTAGAACTCTGCCCCAGTAGACGAAGGTAGACTTGACGACGAGGTGATCACTCGAGAAGGAGACGAGATTGCTGAGGCCGCTGAGATAGCTGAGGTAGCAGAAACGAGAGCAATAGAGCTATCCAACGCTATGCTAGCTGAAGATACACTAGTGGAGGGGACAGCACTAGAACTCTCAAGCGACAAGCCAGCTGAAGAAAGAGCACCAGAACTTTCTTGAGGCGAACTACCCGAAGCAACAGCACTCTTAATCGTGCTCAGTTGTGCTGAAGAACCATAAGGTACAGAAGCTGAACTCGAAGGAGCTAGAGTAAATACTTCACTAGAAGTAGATGAAGCAGCAGTGGATAAACTTTTGGTGGACGAGACATAAGCCGAAGATCTATGGTCAGTCTCAAATCCAGTATCTTACTTACTTGGCAGTTGGTATGGCAGAAGTTGATGAAGCTAATGAAACTCGGTCAGAAGAAGCTACATGACTGATTCCTGCAGGAGAGGACGAAGCGACGGCAGAAGTGGATACAAGCCCAGAGGTATGCACAACGGCAGTGGCCGATCTCGGCTTGGAATAGCTTGATGCAGACCCTTCGTTAGCAGAAGAGACTGGAGTCGAAGATCTAAAGAGTCAGAGTGAAATGCAATAATGACTATACCTTGCAGATTGTACAACCGCACTTGACGATGGAGAAGAATAAATATAAGACGAAGAGGCTGTAGGAGCAAGACTAGACAAACTAGAAGATGCAGATATAGATCCGTTGTTAGAACATAGACCGTACCAATCAGATGGAGGTGAAAGTTCAGCCATCTTTTCAGGCTCGACAGCAAACTGCATTAGCAGGCCAGCTTCCATGTGCCACACGATATGGCAGTGGAATGCCCACATTCCTGGATTGTCAAAAACAACTCGGATTAGAGTCCATCCATAGTCAACTAGAGTAAAAGTATCTCTCTTGATAGGATTGATGGATGATATATCGAGGGATTTGTAGGTTGAATCAGACAAGGAACCAGAACCGGAAGCGAGGATGAAAAATTCATGGCCATGAAGATGGAAGGGATGGGCTTGGGCAAAATTGTTCTCCACTGCAATATCAACGACATAAGAATCATTCAGAGAATAAACAAGCTGATCTGACCCATAGATGTTGGTGTATCCGAGAACGTCAAAAGAGTCATTTGAAGCCATGCCCATAGCAAGCGTCGTTGTGTCGTTTAGAGGACTCCAGGCTTCACTTTCAAGTGTCCACTGTCTTGTGGTTCCATCCACGGAATAAGTGATATGCGTAGAAATGAGAATATCAGCATCCGGCACATCCAGAGAGGTAAGAGGATGAAGGAGGGACAGAGAGAAGTCCTGGCATTCCGAAGGCATTTCGAACTGTTCTGCAGTAGTTGCTGGAGTCGAAATCGACCCATCGTAGGCAATAATGGCAGTAACAGTCGTGTTCAAAACCGGATTATTCGCATAGAAACAATTTGAATTCATTTCTGCGCGGAACCAGTAGCTATCGGAAGCTGTCTGGCTCGCATCCAAAATAAAAGAGTATCTTTGAGCGACATGGATAGGAATATTCGAAACATCAAAGGGCGACAATAAACATCCGTCAGCTTCAATGAGAGAGAGTGAATGACCATCAACTGATACTTCAAAGTCGGCAAAACTTCCGGTATTGATCAATCGGAACCTATATTTATTCCCCGACTCCACATTGAAAGTAGCAAGAGGAGCATCAACACATTCGTTAGACCCTGCATTAGAGCAGTCAAATTGGTTGAACCCATCAACTAAACCAGAATCGGGCACTGGTTCAGCTCCAGAACCGAGAGCGTTGAGATAGTCAGGAACAAGAGAGCTGGCCATCTCATGGTACCAGTCATTGATCATGACAACAAATTCTTTGTCATATGATGCAGAGAGCTCTTTGTCCTCCTGTGAATGAATGACTAAAGGCCCAAAAAGACCATCAGAATATTGCACTCCTGTATGGGAGTGGTACCAATATGTGCCTCTCTGATCAGAAACGGTAAAGCGATAAGTGAACGATTCACCAGGAGGTATACCGCATTGAGTAATACCATTAGTACCATCCATGAAATTAGAATTTAATTGTAGAATACCATGCCAGTGAACACTTGTGGACACCGAAGCCTTGTTATGGACCGTAGCCACAATAGTGTCTCCTTCGTTGACCTGGATCAGGGGGCCGGGAAATTGGCCATTGAACAATAGCATTGGCCGGTTATAGCCATCGGGATACGCTTCACCTTCAGTAACGGTGAACTCGAAAGTTCGTTCCTGAGGAGCAGCATCATAGTCCCAAGTTGATGGATCAATGATGTAGTCAGAGATATTTCGCTTCCATGAAGGATATGATATGTTTGCGGGAGCCGAAGAACTCGATGCAGACGCACTTGCTGACGCAGAGAATGAAATAGAAGGACTAGAGGTGAACGAGGCCTTTTGAGAGGACTGCACAAGAAAAGAACTGGGAACGCTTGAAGAAACTGAAGTGTGAGACTGAACCGAACCGGAAGAGACGGAAGCACCAGCAGTGGAAGAAGGACTCGAAGTTCCACACGTGGACCAGACAGAAGCGATAGCTGGTAAGGCAGCCTTGCCTCCTGCTCCAACAGCGTCGATGTCAGGACAAGGAATGCCGTCTCCAGATGCCCATCCTGCAATGGCAGTGTTAAGGTAAATATCATCCACATTGATAGAGTTATTGTTGCTGTATCCAGTCTTGTTGGCGACGAGCTGGAACACATTAGAACCGATATCACCTCGTCCAAGACTGTAAAGTCCCCAGTTGTTCTCAATAGTCGAAATAGACGAGAAGTGGTCATAGAATGTGTCATCTTCTGTGCCCTTGAGCTCATCAGGGACAACACCTCCAAGCAACACACCATAGACACGGTTCTGAATGGTGTAGGTTTCAGACTCATCGTAGGTCAAGAGGATGAGAGTATCCTTCATGAAATATTCATTCGATAGCAAGGGTTCCAAGAATGCTCGAGACCAGTTGGCTCCATAGGCTAGACCAGTGTCGTGTCCATCATTTTTCATGTTAGGCGTGATAAACATCCACTGAGGAAGCATTTGTCTCTCCAAATCGTAATCAAATAGGGTCAAGTTCTTGAGATTCCTCAGACGATCATTATCTTGATTTACGCTTTCATAGATGACCAAAGGATTGTGCTTTCTCTGATAAAGATAGTAATTGGTAGCAGGATCAAGATAAGACATGCCGACGTATCCAGTATAGGGCATGCTTTCTTGGTACTCAGCCCAAGAAATATCAGAATCATCAAGTAGATCAGCGACAGTAGAGACATTAGAAGGGATGTTATAGAGATTATCATCTGCAATACCAAAGTTGGATCCACCTACAGCCGCAACGTAGTTGGGCTCTGAAGGATGAGAAATACCAAAATAGTTGGTCAGGAGAATACCTTGGGTAGATAGCCATTCCAAATCGCTATTGACGACAGCCTTGTCGTAGTTCTAGAAGTTAGGATTTGTCAGGACGGCAACTTACTTGATTCTCGAGCCAAATTTGAATATAACGGTTGAACGCTTTACCCTCAACGTTGGAAGTCCAGTCATTCGTATCTGACAAATATTGAGAGCTGTTCGTGACAGCTCCAACAAAGGTCCCTATGACTAGGAGGTTCGCAGCCAACGCGGCTAAACTGACCATGGGAACAGAGTTAGAAGTTTAAAGAGCGAAAGAACGGATGTATGAACAATAAGGAGGCACATTGAGTATATTTAACAGTTGAAAGACTCGAGACATGTTCCTGCCGAGAAAGGAAACCAAGCTTTCTCGATTAAGACAGAAAGGGTTCGGTATTGCAGGCTAAAGCCGGTGACTTTTACTGATAACAGAAATATCCAACCCCTGGAGGCCAATAGTTTCAATCATGGTCTCTTGTAGTTTGGTATCCAGGAGCTATTGGGGATTCCGCCTACCGTGAGATGAGATGAAGCTGTTGAACAGGAATCATAACTAGAGACTAAACATCTTTCGACCGGACATTATAACGTATTTTTCTTTTATTATCCATTAGCAGTTCTCAATTCTATGGTCTCTTTTAGTCGCTGGGGTCATTTCAGAACTTTGCTCATGCCGCATTAAGGAACAGAAATTTCCCAAAGAGGATGTGGTAACCGTACCATTGAAACGTGGACAGCAGAGGGAAGCGATAGACTTTCTCGGGCAAAGGAAGTATCCGAAGATCCTTTATTAATTGTGGCCTATTTCTTTTTCAATAATATCACTATTTTAATTCACATCATTCGCCTGCGTTGATGATTCTAGCAAGTAGCTAATTTCGAACTTCGCGGTTGTCAGCGGTCCCACGTGCGGTATAGCACGATCACCAATCCACGTGCAACGGAAAAAATGCAAAGAAAAACGAAGGGCGCAATTGGTCGAAAATGGGATAAAAACGAAATCTCTCCTATTGGTCGCCTGTTATTATGTCTCCTCGCGTATGACTCCACATATTGGCGTGCGCTTTCAAAACACGAGGTGGCACGAGGTCATGACAATGTCGCCAAAATAACTGCTCGTAAGACGTCGGGACTTGTATCAGTAAGTGATACGTATCTTTGGTGAGAGTTAAGACGAGACTTGGCAAAATTTTTTCGGCGTCAGTTCATTTCGCGAGATGGTGCTCAACAAAACTGTAGCACTATTTACTGGCTGCTACCGCAGTAGCTTCGGGTTCCAATCAGGATATTGAAATTATCAGGACGTCATGAAAATATGTAATACTGACTGAATGTGTTTTTCAGAATTTTACACCTTGCCATTCATGCTGGAACTAAAATCCGACTGTAGAAGCCGCCATCGTCTACGCAAAGATTCACTCAACGCTCTGCCTCTCTCAAACGGATGAAGTCCATTGTAATCGTAATTTTATATTCACGCTGGGGCAGCTCAACTGCAATCAGCGGTCAGAATCTATTTTGCCTAGAAAGTTAGCATCATGATAAACCAATAGATCAAACTCACAAAATGCATTCTACTCTCTAAGAGCTGTCGACTTTGAACCTGTGCAGGATCGAGACCGGGTGATCCATATGTCACAGGAGCAAAGAAGACGAATACTCCGAATAAAATTGCAACAATTGTTGCTGCACCGACCCAGAGTATTAGCTTTTCTTGAGTGGTCAAGTTGTTCTTTGGAACTGCTGGATTCTCTTTTGCCGCCTTTCGATATACTGGAGATGGGTTCGTATCACCAAGTAAATAATCAAATACTGCTCCAGTGAGGAGAGCGGCACAGATATGAGCAGGGAGATAATGATGCAAGAAAAGTTGCCGTCCCATCACGTAGAATGGAAGATAGTGCGACGCCCAGGCTATACAGAAAAAGCCACCGGACCGATGAACCCGTCTCCGCAGAGACTCCGATAACAAGCCAATTCCTCGGCGAGCGGCAAATAGATCAATCAAAACAATACATAGATAGACTAAGATAGCAAGGTCCTCTAGCCACCATCCGAAATAATTACCTATAAAGTAGATCTGTTCTTTAGTATCATTCTTGGTCCAGAATGAGACACCCTTCAGTAATATGGGCCAAGTGACTGGATGAGACGAATAAGGATGAGAGCTTGTCAGCTTGTTATTTTGAGAAAACATCTCTAATTGGAGCTCAATATACTTCTTCCAGAACGGTAGATGCTTCAGTTGCCTTTTAGGAACCACTAATCGAGTCGGATCAGTGAGACCAATAATCTCATCAAACGTCCAAATTCCTTCCCGTGCATTTATGTTCTTTAATCCATTGATCTCCTGCTGCCCAAAACCCCAGTCTGGAAGTGGCTGAGTTTGCGTAATCATGATGACACGCGTGGGAACATGAAGCAGCCTAAAGTCACCCAATTTTGTCTTGACTTCAGTGTCCTTGCCTGAGACGAGGCGAAGCTCGAACAACGTATCTTGATATCGGCCACCGTTAGCTTCTTCAGGAGGAACAGTCGTAAATTCTTCATTAGTTGGGAAGAGTGGAGATGCCACATCGTGAGTGAGAAGAAAGGAATTAGTTTCGACATGGCGAAGTCGCACAATGTCTCCACCTTTCACAGGAATATCGGACCGATCTCCTATCTCAGAGTCGACGGGGGGTAATATCTCCCAATTATTGTTTATGTCAGGATGATGATAACCAGTCACCTGCTGACCTTGTGAGGACACCCTACCATCATCATATCGTAAAGGATATCGAGCTAAATGTGAATGAAGGAATGCACTCGTATCTTTATGTTTGATAGTAATAATGTCATGATAATGTACTGACCGTGCTTCTAGTGCCAAAGGATTATCAGCGAGGGTTTCCTGAAATTCCGGTGACATGAAGGCATCCCCAGGACCTGATCGAGAAAGAACGTCAAAATGAACCTGAAACCAAAAAAGATAGAGCATATAGGGAAGAAATATAAGAGCAAGTAATCGAGCAATGAAATGGTGTGATAACTTTTTTAGAGATAGTCCCCTGTTTATATCCAATAGACTCCACAAGTCACTCAGAACAGCGATCCCTATGGTGAAAAAGGTGAATACACCAACATATTTGGTAGAGATGACGCACGATAGCGCTATTCCCGTGCTCAACAGCCATTTCCACCATTTTCGAGAGAAAGGGGAATGGCGCTCTTTCATAAATCGAATATAGAAATAAATAGAGCAAACAACAGATAAGGACAAAGTGGCATCGAGAAGAATGAGACGATCCTCCGAAACATGAGCGTTATCGAATAGAACGATCGCAGCTGCGACAAGGCAAGATGGAAGACTATACCCGCTCTCTGCCATTATCAGAAACACTAGCGGTACTGTGATAGATCCAAAGAAGGCAGGGAGAGACCGATACGCAAGGTAAGGAACGTGATGATCCTTATAGGACATTCCAATGTCCTCAAAGAGGAAAGAGCCATCGTAGCCAACTAAGTATCCCACAAAAGCAAATAAAAGCTTGGCGAAAGGAGGATGAACATCGAAAAAGTAGGTCCGTCGTAGATAGTAGCTTGCGAATTTACCAAAATGGACTTCATCAAACCTGCAGTTAGAACGTTCAAAGAATGAGTCCAAGAGATCAAAAAAAATCGTCAAGAGAATAGATTTTTTTATTAGATGCTCAGCTGAAAGACATCTAGTAATTGCAGGAAGATAGTGTACCAAAGGTTATCTTTGAGATCTGATTAATAACAAGAATATTGCAGGTATATGTAAGAGATCAATTGGCTATGGATAGAGCACTTACACAACTTCAGAAGGATGCGACAACTTATAAAATCGTGTCGCGAATGCGACCACTGTAATAATGACGAGAGCAATCTTATAACATCGTGGTAAAGTCGACGACTCTGCAACAATGGTGCTCTTGGAGCCGGGATTAGATTTCAACTTCTTTTCTCTTCCCATCTGCCAATGATGATCCGCAGGGACGTGGAGGAGAAAGCAAGGGAGTGTCTGGGTAACGCAGGTAACGAGTGCGAGGAGTTTCAGATATATTTTGCGAAACGATAATCGAGTATGAGTGATAGCGATGGGAGGATTAGTATTGATGAATTAAGTAAGGACTTTTAAGGAGATCAATCTCACGTTTTTAGAGGTCGATGAGGAGTATAATGTGAACCACCAAGGAACAAGTCAAAAAGTTCAAAAAATCTTGGAAAACTTGGCGCGACAAAAAGAAGAAAAAGCTATATATGTTTCCACTGATGATAATAAGGTCAGAGAGCAGTTACGAGCACTAGGAGAGCCTGTGATGTACTTTGCCGAAGACAAAGCGGACAGGAGGGCAAGGTTAAGAAGAGCTCTAGCGTCTAGAAACGAGAAAGACATACCATTCACCAATGAAGGTGCAAGAAATGCTACCCGACATGCCATGGAAGGCGAAGATGAAGAATTCTACACCCCCGGAGGGGACCTGCTTCTCCAGGCTAGAAGGGTCATAGCTGAAGACTCTCTGACCAAAGCGCGCACACGGAGGGATTATCTTTCAAATGAATCTAAAATAGCTTTAACAACCCAAATAAAGAGACGAAAAAACTTATATAGTTATCTGAAAGGATATGAGCTTCTGGGGTCCCAGGTGGGTTCTACTAGGCCAATGGGCATAGCAAGAATTTCTCCCAATAGCTCTTGCATTGCTGCTGGATCGTGGTCAGGTTCGATCACGTTATTAAGGATTCCCGATCTCGAACAGAAACGTCAATTGAGAGGTCATCCAGATAGAGTAGGCGGCTTGGCTTGGAATCCTTTGATGAACGGGGAGTCGACTGTAGAACTAGTCTCTGGGGGAGGAGAAGGCGATGTTATTCTATGGAACACCAATCTTGATGACCCCTTAGCGACGATGAAAGGTCATGAAGGGCGAGTTTGTCGTGTTGCTTTTCATCCGACAGGAAGGTACGTGGGTTCAGCTTCCTTTGACACGACATGGAGATTATGGGATATAGCGACTCAACAAGAACTTCTTCTTCAAGAAGGTCACTCTAAAGAAGTCTATTGTATAGCTTTCCATCCTGATGGTTCCCTGGCAGGTTCAGCGGGACTGGATGCCATTGGAAGAATATGGGATCTCCGCACTGGGCGAGCTACCATGGTGCTAGATGGTCATATAAAAGAGATCTATGCTTTGGATTTTCACCCGAATGGATATGAAGTGGTAACTGGAAGTGCGGATGGCCAAATTCGCGTCTGGGACTTACGGCAATTAAAATGCACCTACAATATTCCTGCTCATACAAATATTACGTCCGACATAGCTATATATAAGGGAAGCGCTGAAAAATCTCAATCTTGGGTCCAAGGAACGTATATGGCGTCAACCTCATACGACAACACTATGAAAGTATGCTGCGCATCATCTCAATCTGACATTTTTAGATATGGAGTTGCTCGAATTGGCAGCTAGTCAAGACGCTTAATACTGATAAGCCTATGAGTGTTGACATATCAGGTGGTGAGCATCAGTGACATGTTGAGGAGAGTCTAACCTCAGATAACAAATGTATTTTAACTAGTGGCTGGGATAGATCGATCAAAATGTGGGCTCCAGAATCTGGGAAGGATTTATCCTTGTAAATATTAGACATGTAAGATAGAGATGACTTGGTACGATGAGCGAATAATCCAGAGCTAGATTGGGAGCTAAGGTAAACGACTTAAAAGGCATCAATGCAGCGATTTCCCGAGCCCAAGAACAACTACCCAGAAGATGGTCTGAGACTTCTAATGCACACTCTCTACATTTCACTGCTGTACCAGTGGGACCGATCCCTTAATTTATTTCAAGAGAGTATCCAAGTTTGCAACAACCTTGTCGATGTCGAAATTGGGATCTGAAGGGTCCGTCACAAGGCCGCCGGCTCGAGGATGAAGAAGAGCATACTTCTTTTTGGCTTCGGCAATCAAAGCTTCCTTCTTATGGTAGCTCGCTTCGGCAGCTTCGGCACTGTGTGCCACAGATAATGAACGAGCATGGTAAGCACCATAGACTACTCCCGAGAGCAAAGCAGTCCATCGGAAAACCTAACAATTAGCATACCGCTCCGCTGCAGTTGCTGGAAAACATACATTAAACACTTGGGAGACCATTGTGCCAAGAGCGTATTTCAATCAGACCAAGGAAGAGTAGAGTAGGGGTGGTAACGGGTCACTCGAGAAAAGTTTTGGCGGACGCTGGTTGGTCGGCAACCAACGACACCGAAACCAGTGATGAGCGCTGGGCGAGGGAGCGAGCAGAGACCGCTCGCTCTGGTGACCCGGATCTTCCTCCTTGACTTTTCATTCTATTTCACTGCCCTCTGCTTGATATGGATCACGTGTATCTTGATTGGAGAACCCTTTCAACTTGGCATTTTACTCGATCAGCTCTACGTGACGAATGCACACGCTTTTGGATGGATAATCTCGGTCGATTGGTTATTGACAGCCTTGTTATCATGTATATGGTTGACATTGGTTGTAAGGAGTAGCAAACTTGTCCCTGACTTCGTGTTTACCTTATATTTTCTTCATCTCCTTTTCACGTGCTTCTACGATTCTTTCCCTTTAAACATTTGGTGGTGGATCGTTCAGTTTATCTGTGCGGCGATTTCGACATGGGGAGGAATTTGGCTGACTCAGTGGTATGAATTACGAACAGAATATTCATTTTCGCGGGATCCAATTGAACTAGAGGAACGTGGACAAGCCCCGCAGCCCGAGTCTGCTCTACAATCAGCATCGTCCTGAGCTTTTGCTACGGCTCTTCCCTATAATTCTCCTAGCCTTTGCATTCCTCCTTATAATGATGGGCTGTTCTCGCCTTTCCACACCTTCTCCGTTTAATTGTATGGTGACACGACTTATGATCAGATTTTGCACTTCAAGACAGTTTCGACTCGATAGCTTTTAGCATTCAAAAAATTTGGTGGGCCTTCTTACAAGTTTAATTAATTTACCTCTTGGAAAAAGTACGATGATAATTTAAGAGCCTCGGATTTGTCGTACTTTAGTATAGAATAATGTTAATCACAATCTGTAAACTCAAGCATTGTGAAATTTGGCTCGTATTGTAGTTAATTCAGAGTTTCATTGCATTCGTCTTTATGTTGCGCGTTGTCACTGCTTGGTCGTCATTGTCATTAGGTTGGGACCAAAAGACATAAGACGCTAATCAGCTTCCAACTCCTATTTCTGGCGGAACCTTTCCGTGCTCCGGATATTGCTTGTATCATGACGCCTATTCACTCACTGCATAGTTCCTCGCGTGGTAGGAATTGCTTTTTTTCACCAGTGTCGGTGGTTTCCAATATGATTATCCGGACAAGCAGTAGGATTCCCAAATTATTCTGCAGAACGTCGCCCTGTTTCAGTACTCTGAAATACAATGGAGTCTCTAACCAGGATAAGTGTTCCCAGGCAAGGAGAAATCTCGGCTCGTTCTCATTAGATCATCATTCTTTGCTACACGAAGGCGCTCATCGTGTGAGCTTACCTTTCCTTCACTCTCCACCTTGTACCCCTTACGAACTAGGAACTTTCTATCATACAACGAAGGAACCGGAACTCATCGCTGATTCAGAACCAGAATTGCTTAACCCGGAATTGGCCTTTTCGATAAGCGTGGCTTTCTGTCCGAAAGCTCGAGCTCATGATAAGAGCAGGCTTCCTGCTCAAGGTTCAGGTGAAGATGCAGTTTTTGTGCGTCTATTGAAAGATAATAATGGTCTTGCACTAGCTGTGGTGAGTATTCATATCAGGATTACTCGCTGTTTCTGACACACCATAGGCAGACGGCGTGGGCGGCTGGTCAGCGTTAGGGTTCGATCCTGCCTATTTTAGCCAAGGACTCTGTGAAGTAATGGATGAAGTTGCTAGAAGCTGGAACTTTCAAGAGCATCAAGTGTTAACACCACAAACTCTGTTGGAGAGGTCTTATGATGCTGTTAAAAAGAACAAGACGATTGAGGCTGGTGGAAGCACTGCTTGTGTTGCTACAATCTGTGAGAACAAGATCTTGACCGTAGCGAAGTATGAGCTAGGCTTGGGCGATTAATGCTAACTTCATAGTCTTGGCGACTCGGGCTTCTACGTCTTCCGCAAAGGCTGCGTTGTTGAGGCCAGTGTGTCTCAGACGCATTCTTTGAACGCGCCTTATCAACTGGTGAAAGTTCCTCAATCAATGAGAGAAGAAATTTCTAGTCGAAATGGAAAATACTTTGACGACCTCCCAGCAGACTCAGATCAGTACACATTCGAGTTGAAAGGTGGAGATGTGGTTTTATTCTATACAGATGGTATTTCAGATAACTTATCTGCACAGCAATGTCTCCGTCTTGTTTGCGAACATATGGTTGATAACGGAAGCTGGATTGTCCATCCTAAAGAAGGTTACGCACCGTCCACGAATATCGCTGGAGCAGATGATCTAGCAAAAAAAATAAGCAAAATGGCTCATCGGGCCAGCCTAGACAAGCATGCTGACGGCCCTTTTGCCAGAAAGCTCCAAAGCCTGAACTATTTTTATAAAGGCGGTAAACCTGACGATATTACTGCCCTGGTAGTGGTTATTCGTTAGCACACCCTCAGCTATACTTTGTACTATAATTGGATCACTCGGTTAAGGCTAGTAGAAAAATCACGTATCTTGGTAACTACTAGGTGGTTTTGCTATCTTTGAAAATGACATCTTTTGATATTCTGCTAGGAACAGTAGAGATGAAACGCATAAGCCATTCAAGAAATTAATTTATTCCGCATAAGCAGAAAGAGAATCTTGCACGTTAGCTAGCCTTAGAGCTCTAATAGCCTGCGCTGGGAGGTCAAGGTCGAAAAGCGCTACCGAGAACTTTTTGTCACCGTACCTTGCCGATACCTCCCAAAGCAGAAAATTTCTGCACAGTTTTTGAACCGGTCCAATTTCCAAGCGCAGAGGCACGATGGTGTCTTTCGATACTCTCAAGACCTATAACTATTTCAGGCATTTGAGTGAAGATGAGTCAAACTTCAAGGCCTTTTTAGCGCAAGCCGTCATGCCTCACATAGGCTCGTTTAATGCTTTGACTGAAGACGGGATTCTCGATCATGCAGTAGCTGATATTGGCAAATATACAGTCTATGATAGCAAAGACAGCAGCAGGATAGGAAATAAGCTTACCTGTAAGTTTTTGGCTTCGTTCAACTCTAAACTTACATCTAGACTGGGTTGAGAGCGTCCAATTGGCGAAGCCAACTGTTGCGCTAAAGGATAGAACTACGGTAAATAGAAAGATCTACCCTAGTGAATGCCGAGAAAGACATTCATCTTACCGAGGCAAGATGACCTTAAAATTTAGCTGGCAAGTCAATGATGGTCCTGTTCAACATGACTTCCGCGACGCTGGCTTGGTCCCCATTATGCTTCGAACTAATAGATGTAATCTTGATAAGATGAATCCGAAACAGTTAGTAGAAGTAAAGGAAGAAGCTGAAGAATTGGGAGGCTACTTCGTTGTCAATGGTATTGAGAAATTGGTTCGAATGTTGATCGTCCAACGGAGAAACCATGTCCTCGCAATCATACGCCCTTCGTTTGCGAATAGGGGTGCGACCTACTCTCATTTTGGCGTCCAAATCAGGGCCGTCCGGCCTGACCAGACATCTCAAACGAATGTTTTGCATTATCTTAATGACGGCAATATTACATTCCGTTTTTCCTGGAGAAAGAATGAGTACCTCATTCCTGTTGTTATGATCCTAAAAGCTCTTGTTGATACTAATGATCGACAGATCTTTGATGGAATTGTGGGATCAGATTATCGTAACTCGTTCCTTACCGATCGATTGGAACTACTTTTGAGAACTTATAAAGTTTACGATCTCTATACTCGAGAGGAGACCCTGAGATATCTTGGTCAGAAATTTAGAGTTGTGATGAATGCATCTCCTCAAGCTACTGATATTGAAATTGGCCAGGAACTTCTAAGGAAGATTGTCCTTGTCCACCTAGATTCTAATGAAGATAAATTTAGACTGCTTCTGTTCATGATTAGGAAGCTGTACTCTCTAGTTGCAGGAGATTGCACTCCCGATAACCCTGACGCTGCTCAACATCAGGAGATTCTCTTGGGAGGATTCCTCTACGGTATGATTATAAAAGAAAAGATCGATGAATATCTTCAAAACTTCCGACTTCAAGTGAATATGGACGTCAATAGCGGAAATGTCAGTGTGAATTTTGATGACAGAAGGTATCTATCGCGGATATTCTCCAAGATGAATGAAAATATTGGCCAGAAATTGCAATATTTCCTGTCCACCGGCAACCTCGTGTCTCAATCGGGTCTTGATCTTCAGCAAGTCTCGGGATATACAGTTGTTGCCGAAAAAATCAATTTTTACCGGTTTTTAGCGCATTTTAGAATGGTCCATAGAGGTTCTTTCTTCGCCCAACTGAAGACAACCACCGTCCGTAAGCTCCTTCCTGAAAGCTGGGGCTTTTTGTGTCCTGTCCATACTCCTGATGGCTCTCCCTGTGGGTTATTGAATCATCTTGCTCACAAGTGTTTTATTGCTACTACCCCTCTGAATGTTGACCATCTTCCTCAGGTCCTTTATGACCTAGGAGTCAAGCCGTCCACTAGCCTTAGTGCAGACACTCAAGATTGCTGTGTCCAGCTTGACGGTCGCATCATTGGGTGGTGTGGCCATGACGAAGCTAAAATTATCGCCGATTCATTGCGACTTTGGAAAATTGAGGGGAAAAATAGTATTCCTCTAGATTTTGAAATCGGTTACGTGCCGAATGTTAGTCGTGGTCAATACCCGGGTTTGTTCATGTTTTCTCAGCAAGCACGGATGCTTCGACCCGTGAAGTATCTTCCTCTTAGGAAACAGGATGTCGTTGGTCCATTTGAGCAAGTCTATATGGATATCGCTTGCACATCGGATGAAATTGTAAAAGGACTACATACCCATGTGGAATATGAACCCACGAATATATTATCCATTCTGGCGAACTTTACTCCTTTTTCTGATTTCAATCAATCACCTAGAAATATGTACCAATGTCAAATGGGCAAGCAAACTATGGGTACTCCTGGTACTGCTTTGGTTCACAGGTCGGATAACAAACTTTATCAGCTACAGACTGGACAAACGCCTATTGTCAAAACTGGTGCGTACGATGAGTATGGAATGGATAACTTCCCTAATGGAGCCAATGCTATCGTTGCTGTAATTTCATATACCGGGTATGATATGGATGATGCTATGATTATCAATAAATCTGCCTTGGAGAGAGGATTTGGACACGGAACTGTGTATAAAGTTGAGAAATACGATTTAAATCTCAAGCGTCGCCGAGGAGAACCCATCAGCCAGCATTGGGGCTTTGGAATGGATGCTTGGCCTGAAAAGTGGCTCGAGAAACTTGATCAGGATGGACTTCCAGCAGTAGGAACACGACTAGAAGAGGGTGATCCTGTTTGCGCCTATTACGATGATACTAGCGGGAAGACAAAGGTTTTCTTATATAAATCAAGTGAACCTGCATATATCCATGAAGTCAAGTTACTTGGCGATGATAATGGCGACCAAGAGTTTCAGAGTTTGTCGGTCAAGTTTCGGATTAACCGGTCGCCTGTAATCGGTGACAAATTTTCTTCTCGTCACGGTCAGAAAGGTGTTTGTTCCCAGAAATGGCCTACTATCGACATGCCATTTAGTGAAAGCGGCATGCAGCCTGATATTATCATCAACCCTCATGCCTTTCCTTCGCGCATGACCATTGGTATGTTTGTGGAAAGTTTGGCGGGAAAATCTGGTGCTCTTCATGGCATTGCGCAGGATGCTACTCCTTGGAAGTTCTCAGAAGATGATACGGCTGCAGACTACTTTGGTAAGCAGCTCTTGCAAGCTGGCTATAACTACCACGGCAATGAGCCTATGTATTCGGGAATTACTGGTGAAGAATTCCATGTTGACATATACTTGGGTGTTGTTTATTATCAACGTCTCCGTCATATGGTAAATGACAAGTTCCAAGTGCGATCCACGGGCCCTGTAAATCCCTTGACGATGCAACCTGTTAAAGGAAGAAAGCGGGCTGGTGGTATCCGAGTTGGCGAAATGGAACGTGATGCATTAATAGGGCACGGAACAGCATTTTTACTTCAGGATCGATTGCTGAATTGTTCCGACTATACTAAGTCCCATATCTGTCGGTCATGTGGTTCTCTAATGTCGACAATGACCACTGTTCCTCGTATCGGCACGTTGGCGCAAGTTCGTTGTCGTCGATGCGCCAAGAAGATTACTGATAAATCTGGATACAAGACTAGATCAACTGTGGCTGACGTTTGGGAAGATGCGACTGGCCAAAAGTTCTCGGGAGGTGGTAATACTACCGAGGTCGCAATTCCTTTTGTTCTCAAATATCTAGACTGTGAACTGGCAGCTATGGGAATTCGACTCAAGTATAAGGTTGAACCTCAATGATGTTTGAGCTAGTGTACAATAAGTTTTGGTTTATGACATTGAGATGTAGTTTCTCTATAATGAACGTGCCGTTCTTTCAAAACACGTATATAAATAGAAGTTATTTTGCTCAGAAGGTGCTTCCCACAGAAAGTAAAACCATCACCAATGAGTTATTCTTACTTTCAAAGGCGCGGTGCGTCCAAGTTCGCGAACGTTAGTTCACAGCGATGGACATCGACGTCATAGCTAAATCTTCTATTAAACCGCAAATCCGGTTGGATTGATTCGTCCTTTATATAGGCATTCTTGAAATCACTGATTAAGAAAGAGAGACCAGATAACTTGTTGAGTTGTAATCCAGCAGCCGGTGCAAGAACCGGAAAAATTAATTACACGGATCGTTACGCAACAACCGAGGGTTGATCTCAGCTTTGAAGCGAGCATCTGATTAGCCGTTCTCAGATGACATGGAGAGTCACCATAATTCTCTGAGGAGTCAAGCTGTAACAGAAATTAGTGATCTTCATTTCTAATTTATTTAGTGTGACCTTTGCCGACTACGGAAGCTTAAGGTGGGGGTCGACGACTGAATAACGAGTGTTAACGTGGCAGTGCTCGAAGGATCTTCCGAGTTGTCGCTACTGTGTGAAGCATGGCCTTAAATGTATTTACTCGCCTCGTCAAGTTCGCTCTCCATTGACTCGACAGTAAGATCGACCTTGTAGAAGCATCTTCTGACTAGATCAGGAACCTCACCTACTTGGAGAATCGTGTCAAGCAGCTGGAAAATATTCTTGGAGAGACAGTAGGGCGATTGACACCCTTTCTTAGCAGCAGCATAGGAGAGTATGTCGCGAACCCAAAATCAGACTCCAAATACGAGTCTTCCAGCGAAATAGATGAAAGTGGTACCAAGGCGTCAGTTCCAGTCTCGCCTGTTTTATCATCCATTGAAACGACGATTCCTAAAGGTGTTGAAGGGTTCGAATGGAATGAGCAGGATTTGACTACCAACGACGGAATGGCCGCTTTACCTTTAAATCCTAAAGGTAATGGCTATTTTGGAGTAGCTTCTAGCTCGGTTTTGTTGAGGGCTTTACAGATAGCTCCGTCTAACAAACGCAAGCGTGATGAAATTGAGCAAAAATCTACCCCGCTAGTGCTTCAGCCTAAAAGCTTCTTGGGGCTTGATACATTTATTGACGCATATTTTAAGTTCTATCATACATCCTATCCCCTCGTCCATGAACCAACTTTCCGTTCAGCTTACATTCGAAACCAGAATGGCCCATCGAGTGCCAGTTGGGACATGTTGCTTAATGCTGTTTTAGCTCTGGGTGCTTACTGTTTAGCGTCTAATTCCTTGCAGCCACCAAATGAAGCAGCGGATCTTTATTTTTACCAAATGGCCAAATTGAACTTCTCTGGCGATATTCTCGAGGTCGGAAACCTTTCACTGCTGCAGGCTCTTATTCTTCTAAGCAACTATGTTCAGAAACGAGATAAGCCCAATTCAGGATGGAATTATCTAGGTTGGGCTGTTCGAATGGCTACTGCCTTAGGTCTCCATCGTGAGATCCGAGGTGTTGAATGCTCCCCTCTAAAGCAGGAAATACGAAGACGTGTGTTCTGGACTTTATATATTTTCGACTCAGGTGCTGCTATCACGTTTGGAAGGCCTGTTCTCTGGCCTGATAATCTGGTCATTGACGTCAATGAAGTTTCCAACATACACGACTCAGATCTCACCACTGATACAGTTTCCATGCCATCTTCAAGAAATGAGGTGACCCTATATTCTGGATTAATATATCAGTGTCAATTTCATCGGAAAACTAATGCTTTTTATAACCGTCTGCTTGCAAAGCCTTTGCTCAACTCTCACGAAACGCTCCAATGGTCCAGTTGCATCGATGAATTTGTTGCTGCGCTCCCTCCTTTCTTTCAAGAAAAGCGACGCAGGAAACCAGCAGAACCAGACTGGATCTCTTTAACTGTATCTCGATTAGGTTGGCGATGGAGAAACCTGAAAATTCTCGCATATCGACCTTTCGTCTTGCACATGGCTCTCTCTACGGATGACGCTAAAGGCAAAGATCTCGAGGAAGTGAAGCTTTGCCGCGAAGAGTGTATTAAAAACTCCCATGAAACCATTGCGCTTATTTCTGAATACATTTTCAACTCCCGGCCGAATGTGCTGGCAATCTGGTACTGTCTTTACTTCTTATTTCAAGCGGCCTTAATCCCTCTAGTCTGTCTCTGTTCTGAGCCGTCGTCAGAAGATGTCAATAAATGGCTCGAAGACATCGAGGTTACCAAGAAAGTCCTTGTCATCGTGGCTCCCCAAAATCATATCGCGAACAAATTCCTTGACCTTATTAGTTCCCTCGTCAAATCTCCTCCAAATCAGAACCCCGATCACCCTTCGGAAATTCCTCAACCTGCTCCTGTCGATCAAGCAATTCCAATGAATTTAATTCATACCCCTACGTCGAATGAAGGGTCCAACCGTGTCATTGGGTCTGAGAATGACCCAATAAATGATATCTGTTCACCTATGGACATGAGAGCTGATTGGCTGAATAATGTTTTAACTCATCTTATTGACCACAATACTGATGACACTGACTCCTTTTCTCTGGATCCCTTCAGTCAAATGGGCCTCAACTGCGCTCAAGGAGCCAGCTACGAATGATTGCCTTCGCTATTTCACTTCGCCACTTTAAACGTGAGGGAGGAAGACAAGCATTCTTTGGGGCAGATGTTCAGGTGATAATTTTGCGGAAGTTGATATTTACAATTGAAGATAATGGGTTTGTCTGTCCAAAATTGCTTCTAGAATCGTGTCAGTTGAAAATAGATCGATCGTATGTCTGATGATGGTCGCTCTGTTCTCTCACCATGAATACCACTGTGTTGAATTGGTTGGCAGAGAAATTCAAGTGAGAACTATTCAGAGATATCATCAAATCATGTTATTCTGTATGATTGAGGCTACCTAATCCAATTGCATATCTGATAGAGATGACACGGAGAATATAGCCTAATTATACTCCCGTATTTAATTTTTTTCATTTTTTCATTTAGTATGTGTTCATTTCAGTCGGCGAATAGGCTATATGGCGGAAATTATTAGGGAATGGCTCCTGTTTAGCTCGTCCACTAAATCTAAGAGTCTCTCAAGCGGACACTGGATTAAAATCTAGAGATCAAGTTACAATTGTTGGAGATATACAATGTAAATACTAAAATCTACTCTATGGATATGGTGTACCCTTCATTGCAAGTTGATACCTAAGCGTTAGGTTGGTTTTCTAAAGTGCATTTTTTCACTACTGCTCTCAATAGGGCCGTGAGTCATACTTTACGGCCTCTTCCCCTTTTGAACTTCACAATTGGAATTAATAGTCAATAAATACATGACATAATTTTTTACATAAAGGAATGAATGTTTCCGGACCTGTCGAACAGAAAATCATTGGTGCGAATCAGAAACGAGCTTCGGGTAGTCTATTGCCATCAAATAGTAACTGAATATTGGTTATCAACAAAGCTTTCTATCTATCTCATCACGTTAAGAAGTCGTTACGTTATCTCATCGAGCAAAAATGGCAAAAGCACCGGATGCTCTGATAACGTCTCCGCCTATGAGAAAAAGAAAAGGAATAATAACATTCACTCCAGTCTTTTGTGCATACGTCTTAATAAAGGCAAGCTGCACTAGGAAAATCTTCGTATACTATATCGCTCCAAAAATTGGGAGTTTCGATAATCATCTATGTCACTTTTAACGAAGTTGTTCACAAAACTCATCTAACTTAAACTGTCTCATAGCAGATTAGAACTCCAATCTTCTTGGCTGTGAACATCAAACTGAGGAAAAGGATCCAAATATTGGGTATCAGATTGAGCCATCATTGTATCGAAAAGTACTCCAGAACCTTCATGTTGACGCTCAAGAGGGACGTTAGTGAAAAAAGTAGGCAAATCAGTGAAAGCCGCATCACTTTCAAAGGACCTGCTGAAACTTTCACGAGAGGGGTTCGTCTCGCTCTTCATCTCCATTCCATGAACCCGCTGGCGGCTTAGCTCTAGACTTCTTCGAATGATTTCTAGCGAGCGTTGAAACCCAGATACTCCAGTACTGCCTTTATGTAGGGCATTCAGGAAAACAACGACACGGTCTTCGATATTTCTATCGTTCGTGATCCTGCAATCATGGATAACGATACTAGCAGCAAGGTAAATAGTATAGACCATCAAATAAGTAATATGATCGTACCCAAAATATCTTTCGATCAGCAAAATGAGCTTTTCAATACTGTTTGCAGCATCCATGCAGCGCTGCCAGTGATATGAAGATTTCTGAAAAGGACGATGAAGTAGGATGACGGCAGCATGATAAAGGAGATTCTGGTGGGTTATATGACAAGGTGGACAGATGTTGCAATCGTCCTCGATTTTCAAACTTTCTGGTGAATTCTCTCTCCAGCTTTTTAATTTTTGGTCAATCTTAATACATATATCATGCGGGCTGGCTCTGGGCCCATCGGAGAACGAAGACACATGTACGCGAGTATAAAGATGAAGAAGGATATCGTTGATAATGACCATTAACTTGGCAAGGTTTGAAAAGCTAGATATATTATGAGATTGCATTCCTGGATAATCTACCGTTCCCGGTGATCCAGTTTCAGTTCTGGGATCATATGGGAACCAGAGCTGAGTTTCGCTTGGATCATCCGCTGTTATTAGAAACAAAGAAAAGAAAAATAAGATAGGATCAGTACTCACATTCAGTCAGAGGATTCAGTGGAGGGCACGGGATGACTGGGCTTCGGCCTAAATAGAGACTCATGGCTTTATCCCACATGAAGCAGGTCCAAGCTAGCCGTTTGCGGACCTCAATATCCTCGCCACTGAGACCATAGCGCGTCAAAACATTGTTGTCTAGATGAACACCAAGATCTGTGGACATGCGAAACGCCATACCACTGTACAACCACGCTTGAGAATTTCGTCCAGACCCGAGCTCGTTGCCTGAAAATTCTAACAAAGCTTGTATTGTCGGAATGCTAGCAGGTTTCGATAATTCTTCAGCCAGTAAAAGTTTTGATCTAATCAATAATGCCGGCTTGAGGTGTTGAAGTTCGAATCGGGACGCATGCATGCATACCACACAGAGGAGAAACTCGTTGGAATACTTGCCGTTAATAGCTAGATCCCTCATAAAAGCAGGTCTATAGACCCACATAAAAGTGGGATGAATCCAAGTCCATATAACATTGAATAGTTTGATCACGGCATCTCGCGGAAGGTTTAATCTGAGAGAAGCAACAGTATAAGCAAAATCTTCCCATTCTCTTGATGCAGGAGCGGGCGGGGCCTTAGGAACGACTGGCTCTATTTCAGAATCCGAGTCTTCAAGAGAAGAATCAGGGACATAAGCTGAGGTGAACCCGTAATGATGGACTTGGCCGGTCTCATCGATGCTTAGCTCGGCCAGTCGCTTATTAAATTTATCATCATCTATATTAGATTCCTCTTTGACTGAGATATTTTCTGGAGATTTGGCATCAGACGAAGTTGCAACTGAGTTGGACTTGGAGTCAAGCGATTGCTTCAGCATTCGAATTGTTTCCTCCGCTTCCGCTAACCTATTAGCCATAGCAAGAACCTGGCTCATCGGGGGAGGTTTATCGTATATACATTCATCATTATAGATCTCACACGTCCGGCAGCTTGGCTGTCGCCCGTCACATTTCGTCTGATGAGTAAGCACAGTCCATAGCGGGCGCAAACTTACCTTACGTTGGCGACATTTGACGCATGTCAGGCAATATGGTCGTTTCCTCTTCGCACGAGCGTTTCCCGCTGATTTAGGCCTCGTAGCCAGACTCATTGATAAGCCCGAATAAGTCCCAGATACGAGATATCTAAGATGGGTATTTGTCCAGCACATTTGGTCGCTGTACTCTACGGTCACGTGATATAATCCAGAAGTGCCTGCTCGCTTTGACTTGAGAAAACTATGGTTGTAATTGCTTGCCAGCTTTATGTCCTCATAAAAGCCTTCTACTATGAGCTTTTTTTGGTTATGCAGCTTGCCTAAAATGATTTTTGAGATTCAAAATTATTCAGCATTTGAGTTCAGTGACGCTAATCACAATCTTCTATGCCACCTAACTGATCAATTCTTCCTGTTTATGTAGCTTTAACTTTAATTCGAGCATGCCATCTAAACTAGAGGCGTTATATGAAAGGACTCTACGCGTCTTGCTCGATTGAAAAGAAAGAAGCAGTCTCTAAGCACCAGTAAGTGGAGTAATACAGTTAGTTGATATTATGCGTACATGTGCCCGACTTTAAGATCCGTTCAAGATCTGGTAGGTAAGCGTCTGGAGTTGTGCGTAGCCTCCAATGGAACGTGCATCGACAAAGGGGAAGATCTGGGTAGCCCAAAACCCTCCGATCTTGTTGGTGCGATCAATCCAATAATATAAATTGGGTAAGCCTGCCCACGATCCAGATCCTGCTGGGAGACCGTTAGGAGCATCCGTCTGGTTTACGCAAAAGCCTAAGCTCCAAGTCTTGGGTTGACCGACAAATAACTCGGCATCATGGCTCAGAGAAGGAATCGCACCAGGAAGAAGGTGGACAGAAACCCCCGACGGCAACGTCGTCTCGAATATCAGATCAACCGATTCTTTCGAGAGGACCTGTGCACCATTCGATGATGTTCCGTCGTTGAGAAACATCTTAATAAATTGTAGATAATCACCAACGGTTCCGTAGAGACCGTGACCTCCCATAAATTGCGCAGGATCTTGATTGAGGATTAGTTTAGTCTGAGGAATTAATTCACCGCCGTCTTGGCGCTGATGTATTACAGCTCTTCGCTTAGCCATTCCAGGTGTCATAATGAACTTGGTATTAGTTATTCCCAATTTCGAGAATATATGGTCCTCAAAAACTTGCTCGAGTCTCTTTCCTCTTACAGCCTCGATAACGGCTCCAGCCCAATCAATATTGGTGCCATACTCCCATAAAGTTCCAGGTTCAAACAATAACGGTGTTTCGATTGACTTCCTAGATGATTCTATGAAAGGATCAAGAATGAGCCCATGCTCCTGCAATTGTCGGTAAGTGTGGTTGAAGAAAGCATATCCAAACCCGGCTGTGTGTTGGAGAAGCATACGAAGAGTGATGTCTTCATCGTTCTTTTCAAGAACTGGTTCGCCTGATGGTGCAAAGCCTTGGATGACCTTAGCTTCGCCCAGATAAGGGACATATTTCTTGACCGGCTCATCCAAAGTCAGTAATCCTTCCTCGACACATTGCATAGCGGCAGTGACGGTGTATAACTTTGTAGTGGAATACAAAGCAAAAACAGTATCATCTGTTACCTTATCGTCCGAGTCAATCTGGAGCTCGCCAAAGCTTCCTTGATACAAAACCCCATCTTTACCAACAAGACCCGCGGCTACTCCAGGGATCCTCCCTGGACCCTCCACAACCGATTTCAAAAGATTATCAAAAGTTGAACTAGAGTCTTTAAGTGATTTGGTCATTATTCTGCATTTAGACTAGACGTGAACTGTTTAAATAGCTTAAGAGGGGCCGCAACTAATGAGGGGCAGCCCATCCGTCTCCTTGTTTCCAGATAGCAGCCCCGCATTTTCAGCAGCTGGAGCGCCATCGCTTGGTTCCAAAAATTATCCCATGTGCAAATCAAAGGACTGGAGATCCACAGATTTTGCTGCTTCCTTCCTTTTCATTAGTCTTTTCCACTAACCATCTTAGTTTCTAGTTTCTGTATATCCTGTCCTCCGGTGAATTCCCGTCTGATCAGATTGATCCTGGTACGCGGCGACCTTGTTTTGTCTAAAAGGGACAAAGACCGGTCGAAGGGCAACAGTAACGGAATTCCCAAAGCCGATCTATGTCTCTTCGTTACTGACAGATAACTATCTTCCAGAGTAGGACAAAAAAATGTGTCATTGAACGCTCAAGAGAAGTGAAATAGTCAAGCACATTGGTCAGTGGGAATTATATTGGTCCTAGCAGCTAGTAGGCTATATCAATCCAAAGTAAAGACGAATCAGATGTTTTTCGGTTCCTGCCAGGACTATAAAGAAGTCGCCAGCATTGCGATGAGGCTGTCCTCGTGAAATCATTTATGAACTTTTGTCGTCGCTGTGGGAATTAGTCATAAAGAAAAAGGCAATTATCAGAAAGAATTCCACACTAGCAATTCATAAAGGCGTCTTTCACTGCTAAATCAGAACTTGGTTCGGAGAATTGCTTGATGAAGACGAAAGACGAAAGCTAAAATTAGAAAGAAACCACATTAGCATTTCCTTTTACGTTAATTTACTAAAATGTGTTTTGTCGTAAAATGTTCGCACTTTAAATGATGTCATTCCAACATTAGAAAGATTTACATGGTGCGTGGATAAAAGAAGACATCCTTGACTCTCATAAAATTCCATTAGTCATAACACACGAAAAATATTGACACTAAGGCTTAAAATTAAATCCTGTAACGGAAATGGGGATTCTTATCGCCCATGCTGGAAAGCTGTTGGTCTGTGTATCCATCATAGTCACCCCGTTGACAAGCAGCTTCACGATTCCTGTTAATCCTAGTATAGATATATATGAGGAGGAATGTACCAGACAAGCCCATTGTAGCGAATCCCAACTCTAAAGCATGTCCAAGAATAAACCGAGGGGAATCCTGGGCTCTATAAAAGTTGGATGCGAATGCGCCACCTAAGTTGCCAATACCGATTTGGAAAGCCATTCCAACAGCTCGCTTATAAGAAGGCGAAAGATTGTTACTGAGCCATGTGATTAGGCAAGGGAAACCACCATAAATTCCAAACGTCGCAAAATAGATGCCCACGTAAACGCCTGCAGGGTTGACTGTAGGATCGATAGAAATAGCGACTATGAAGCCTGTTATCATGCAGACATAATTAAAGATCAAGAAATATGCACGCTTCCCGAAATGATCCGAGAGGAAAGCCTGGCCGACAGCGCCAATAGCTGCGATTATATAAATGGGGACAGTCATCAATTGTGCCTTGGAACTTGTATAACCGAGATTCTTAACAATCGTAGGAAGGAACAAGGAGATTCCGTAAAGGGGACAGACAATACCATAGTATACGAGCAAATGAAGATAAACTTGCCAGTCCTTGAAAACTGCGAAGAACCACTTCTTTTTCTCTTTCTTTTCAATATCAGGGCTCTCTTCAAAAGCCATCTTTCTGGCCCCAGCTTGAGCCTCCATTTCTTTGTCGGTCATATCCATTTGCTTCTTTGCAGAAACAGTATTGTGGTCATGAGAGACTCGATAGAGAATATAGGCCCTCTCTTCTTCAGTTAAGAATCTTGCCGTGTCTGGGAAATCATGAACAAAGAAAAATGCCAAGCAAGCAATGAGCACGGTTGCTAGACCTTCGAGAATAAAGATCCATCGCCATCCGGCATAATTACCAACACCATCCATATGAGCAATACCCCAAGCGAGCAGACCTGAAAAGGCACCTGCTACTGAAGCGGCTGAGAAGAACATAGCTTGCCGAAACTGAAGTTCACCTTTACAGTACCATTGAGTAAGATAGAAGGCGACACCAGGGAAAAGACCTGCTTCGGTGATACCAAGCAAAATTCGGACTACCAAAAGCTGGTGGTAATTATTGACCACACCAAGACAAGTGGTGCAAATACCCCACAGAACCATAATGAACGGCAGCCATCGAGAAGGACGGAGTTGCTTCAACATCATATTACTCGGAACTTCAAAGAAGGCATAAGTCAAAAAGAACACGGTCAAACAGAGGTTATATTGCTGACCTGTCATATGAAGATCCTCAGTCAGACCCTCAATCTTGGCATTTCCGATATTTCCTCGATCGAGAAAACTCAACAAGTAGAGAATACTGAGCATGGGAATAATCTTCAGATCAAGCTTTCTCATTAATTTTTTGTGGTCAATATTTGAGAAGTCTGGACCCGCGTCGTCGTTTGTGCAAACAGGAGTAGAATCCAAGACATCCTCGTGTTTCTCGGGAGCTTCAAATATCGATGAGGGCATGGCGAACCGTCTCTGAACAGATAAGGAGAATCCTTCAGTCTTTATAGGAGAAACTTTCTTCTATGGTCAGCTCACCTCCGCATTTCACGCGGGGTAGACGATGTCAATGATCTTCCGTTGGGAGTATCACCCAAAAGATCCAAAGACTTGACATGGCCTTATCCGTCGTCTTCCCCACACATTTGTGGAGATAATGGGGGAGGGGGGGAGGAAAATAGGCATTCTGTTTCTTCGGAAAGGTCCCACACCCTTACATATGTCACTCAGGAGTTATCAATAAGAAATGTGAATTTTTAATTCCACAATAAGTGTTTTTCATATTTAATTATTGTTCACAGCTGTAATATCGAACTTCATTCGTGGAAGTCCCCGATATCCTTCAGCGAGTTCTTCTCCACCCAAGTGATCGTGTCATCGGATCTGGACCAGCACGGGTGGAGTGGGGGTTGCTTTAGTTCTATATCAATAGCCAATCACAGGAGCCCGCGAGCGAGGATCGTCCGATTTTGGAACAAGAATCGGTAATATATCTATGTTCGGTAATCAATATCGTCGAATGAGTGCCCGCTAAGTATTGACGCGACCATGATATCTGCCAATACTCCTGCTATGTCTCTACTAATCTCCTCAAAATCACTTCTCAAAGACGTTTCGAAGGTGAGAAAACTACAGGATGACATAATATTCGGAGGAAATACGGTGGGAAGAGATTGTGCGCTAGGACTATCGAAATATCCTTTCTTTGGCTGCCAAATTTAATTGATATTTCGGGCAACGGCAGTGTAGTACTCCATTACTACCCAGGATAAGTGAATTTCATATCCATGATATTGGCTAGATGTAGTTGGATAACACCTACGATAACCTGGACTCCGAGTGTGATAAGATCTTTTGGTCGTATAATAATGGCCTTGTCCCTCGACGGCTCACGTTGTCGAAGGTGAATGGATTCTCAGAAATACTTCCGAGACTTTGTATCTACGTGCTTCTTGTGAAATATTTAATGTTCTCTCTAGTTGCAGTTTGTCTGGTAGTCAAGCTGAAGGATGCTTGAGGGCTGCAGGCTACTCGGAAAAGGTACAGTGCAATATCAAGAAGTGCAGACAATTATGTCAAGTCAGTTGCATTCGATTCTAGTAAGTTGAAGGCAAGGCGCCCGTTCTACCTCCATCGACAACCAAGATATTTCCTTCGTTGTAAGAACCACCCCTCGACGCAAGGTAGAGAACTGAGGATGCCATTTCTTCCTCAGATCCTGCACGACCCAGGGGAATTGCCGAGCGGGGAAACGCGCCAAGATCATTATTTCGACCATTATCATCAGCAGCCGACTGAGCAGTGAGCTCCGAAGGGAAAAAACCGGGCGCGATAGCGTTGACACGTATATCGAATTTGCTCAAGAAAGTCGACAGCATCTTGGTCAAATGATTGGCACCGGCTTTAGATGTGTTGTAGCACATACTGCTTGGTGCCTCACGAATGTAGGCAGCAATACTTGTGATGTTGATGATCTGAGAGACATATGGGATTTTGGATTTCTTATTTCCTGCAGCCAATAAATCAAGAAAGGCGACACTGACGAAGAACACTGATGTCTCATTAAGCAAGAAAGTTTGCTGCCATTCATTAGGATCTTGCTTCCATAGGATTTCTTGCACCTTATCAATATCGCTCACCTCACCTAGGCCAACATGTCGGGCGGTCATCATGCCAGCGTTATTAATCAAGATATTCACATAGCCATGTTCTTGCTTGATCTTATCTGCAAAAGCCTTAATGCTATCTTTATCAGTTACGTCGACTTGCACAGGTATCAGGTTTCCATGTTTCTGATATTAGTTCATTTGTTAACGCCCACTAACCGATCGAGCATTTGCTGCTCGCTGCAAAGCGTCTAAACGCCGGCCGCCAATGTATACAATTGCTCCATTCTCCTCCAATGCTACTGGTCAGTAAACATATCACCAGTGAGCCTACCAGCTGCAATCATCAATCCAATACCAGTAGCTCCGCCTGTGACGCCGACCACAAGTCCTTTGACATCAAACAAGCTCGAAACAGATAGACTCATTTTTCCAGAATATTTTTTAGGATGCTGGGATTGCTATGATTGATCTGTGTTGTGTTATCTTTCTCGGCTTGTTGGACCCAGGCAGCTTACGGCGACGTTTTGATAAAGACAGGGAGATAGATTGCGCAATTCTACCAGGTCTTTGACGTATTCATCGGTCGAGGCACTTCGTTATTTTAATGCAAAGTGAGAAGCTATCTTCGCTTGTATTTATACAGACACACGACACAATCCTGATTGTAAAAATCGTATAAAATCTGGGAGTATGGACACTAGTGTCTCTCGGGCTAAAATAAAGGTCACCCTGATCAGTATCTGTCATTTGAGGGCCTTCTCAAAGCTCCCAACGCAACGCCTCCTCGCAGACGAATGCTGTCGGTGTCAGCGAAAACTTCCCTCCAAACGAGGAGTATGTCCAAAATTTTATCTCTGCTCTGAAAGCCTCTTTTCCTATATGTTCTAAACTGTCGAAGAAAGGATCGAACATCAACAGCCTACAGCCCTTACTGCAGCAGTACCTTTGGATGAGCATCTGCTGATAGATGATGATGCTTCAAATTTTGCCAAGGTGTCCACTTAAGCGGGTGTTGTGGTTTTGGTAGAGTTTGGTAGAGTACTTTCTTTCTTCGAGCTATGGGTCCAATAATACACGTAGTTCCTTCCTGTGTACCTTTAATTTGTGACGATAACTATCCTTCCAGCAAAGAGAACCGCGTTCACTTCTTTTATAGAATGCTCGTGAATCATTAGATGGCGCAGGACGGAAGGCATTTAGATTCGCGGAATTAGCTAATTTACACGACCGAGTTTTGCGAGAACCCATTCAGTCGCGCTATGCAAGCCAAATCTTAACCAACGACTTCTTCGGTGTTGTTCACATGTTTTCTTGTGCGCTATGCAAGCCAAATCTTAACCAACGCTTCTTCGGTGTTCACATGTTTTCTTGTGCGCTATGCAAGCCAAATCTTAACCAACGCTTCTTCGGTGATGTTCACATATTTTCTTGTGCGCCATGGCTACAATTAATATGCTGTGACCACAGCGATCTTTAACAAGCCCCTTTGCTCAGCCCAATTTTCGTGACACTGATCGGCTAACTCATATTTCGCCCAGCCTGCCGTGTGTCTGCGTATTCCCTTTGCTCCTGACTTGATTCTAAGAAACTGGATCTAGCTTACAGGGCGAGAGAAAGTTCTTCGCTCCCTTGCCTCTAAGCTGAGTATTGAAGATTTGTCAGATACGAGTCAAGACAATTTAATTGCACAATTACTAGCCATTTGTGATATAAATAGCAGCGAAGGCGCAGTATGTATCACGTGATTTATCCATCTCAAAGTCTTCGTTCGATAAGGAGACACATGTTATTCCGGGCATCCCATATGGCACATTTATTTAGACTTGCCTATTGTCACTGGGCTGAATCGTGGTGCCGTAATGAGAAAGTAGCATATTCGAAAAAACTCATTGATGTGCCTAATTATATTATTACGCGCTAATTAAGCTTAGGCTTTCAATCTTGGATTAATCTTGTCGATCACATTGACAAGGACATAAGGATTTTCCGGAAAAGGAACGTCACGGTCGCTCCCTCGTTGCTACTGACGAATTGAAATTGTAGGATTCACCTCATCTTTTGTTTTTTTCTTTATTCTTTCATTTTCGAGAATTTAAGTGAATGCGATTCCTATCTTCAACTCTCGCTAGTACTCTGCTGTTTACTCCATCGACCTTCGCCAATCTCTTTGGTGAGTGGGATGATACCGTCGATGCGATCCAAGGAAATCTACATGAGGCAAGTCCGGATAGTCAACCAGTAATAGTTGCAAGAGCTCAGAGCAGCGGTGGAGCATCTGGGCCCCAGTATAACGTTATCGAATTTTCCAACGTTGGGTTTTCTGGTAGCTATCTCGAGGTTAAAAAGATAGGAGATGGTGTCTGTGAGCCAAACTCCAAGCGAAAGACATTTAGTGGCACTAATGCTCCATTAGATGAAGAGCTCTCTGTTCATTTTAGAGGTCCTCTTCATTTAAGCCAATTTGGTGTCTGGACTAGTGAATCTTTCTCTGTGGCTAATAGTACCGGAGAATCATGGTCAAGACTAGCTTATTATGATGCGGAATCTCAAACTGCTGATAATGTGACATTTTTAACCAATGCGGGAGAGAATCTTACCTGGTTAGGCCTTGGCATGACCTATGCGAGTACCAATGGTATTGAGGCGAGCACTGAATCCACTATTTTGGAAGCGGATAACTATATTTCTTCTGGCCAAGAATACTATATCTACTCTGCAGAAGAATGTCCTAGCTCGAGTCTTAAGAAAGGATGTGGTGTCTATCGGGACGGCATTCCTGCTTATTATGGTTATTATGGTAAAACAAAGATGTTTTTGTTTGAATTCGAGATGCCTACTGAAAACCAAACTTATTCTGATTCTATTTCAGGATATAACATGCCCGCTATATGGTTGCTCAATGGCAGGATTTCCAGAACATCTCAGTATCCCACAAACACTAACTGTTCATGCTGGGAAAGTGGCTGCGGTGAGTTGGATATTTTTGAAGTCATGAATGATACATTGTCTTCGCACATGTTTTCAACTATCCACGACTTTCAGGGCATAGAGTATATATCGACTGGTATCCCAGCATACGGCTATTTGCTACGAACTCCTAATGCTACAATGAAAGGCGGTGCTATTCTTGATTCAGATGGTACCATATCGATTTTCTTATCCAATTCGACGACATTCGATACAAACCTGACTGCTTCTACCGTCCTAGATTGGATTAACAATGAAATCACGAGCCCCTCTGAAGTCTTGACAGATACCTTAGCGACAGTAACTTCTACCTCTATTGCCCCAGTCATGTCTTTCAGCCCCATCTTGTTACTGACGTTGCTCGTTTCTACTCTATGTTTCACTATCTAGCTGCCATTGTCAAACAGGGCCTATAAAGGATCATGTTGCCTTATCTGTATCTGAAAGTAAAGCTACATAGTTCTAGATGATCTGATATCTGATATCCGTATTGTCACAGTTCAAGATCCTTTCAGCCTATCGATTTTACTCTCTTCATTCATTGTACTTCGTAATAACATCATACTCTCGCTATTATGGCGTAAATAATTCTAATGTGGACAATAGAATGGACGAGGACGAGATTCACTTACGCGGTCTTTATAATATCCTGATGGCGAGCGGTATGAGTAGGAATGATTTCTGGCTAGCCGGCTGCCCTTAACTTCAGTTTAATTAAGGTGCGCGACAGTCTATACTATCTCTGTGTGATTCATCTCCAGTTCCGGACTCTCAAACGAGCCCAAACTGGGTACGTTAGCTGTTCTACATTTTCATTAAAAGAAACCGTATATCTCCACCTGACTCCGATTACTTGAAGTTGACAGTAAATACTAAACTCGGACCTATCCGTATCTTTGTGAAAAGTAGTGAATATAGACACGAGAAATCACAAAAGTGTCTAGTTTAGTGTCTAGTTTTTCTTACAAGCCTAGGAACTGAAGACATAAATAAACCCCAGGCTGTTAAATCTTGTTTCATCCTGTGCCCTGGCATCATTATTGGCGTTAGGTTATGTCTCATGGAAGATTGACCAACATAGAAGAGCTCATTGTTTTCTTTGAAAAAGAACTTGGAGAAAAAGACGCCCGGGTTTATTAGTTACACTTAAAAGTAATATTACTCTCAGGTAACCCTGCATAGGGCTGGCTGTTTTTTGTGATACAGATGGTTGTTCACCTTCGCTACTTCATCTATACAAAGGACATTTGCCAACAATGTTCCTTTTTGATATTTTTCTTGATCACGAGATATAATACCTTTTAAGTTCCAGAGCTCAAGAGAGTTGGAATGTATACCTATTAAGGTAATGATCAGCGCTTTTTTATTCGCAGTATTGAACAAAACGATAGAATCTTCGTTTCATTAATGGGCCCTACGAAGTTCTCTTTAGGGTACTAAAGAGAACTTAAACCTTCCGAATACTATTCTCTGACGAGAGATTTTTTTTCGAAGCCCGTTCTAAAGTGGAAAGATAGTCACTGTGAGGAGTTAATGGTCACTCTGTGAGCGATTATGCTGGTGAAGAGGATTCTCCCGATGGCCACAATAAGGCCGGTCTTTAGCTGGACCGCTTTGCAAACCGACTCTCGAGATGACTCACAGGTCGTCCATAAACTTGATAACTGACGGGATGTGCGCTTCATCTTTTAGATTTCTGTAGGCGATCGGGGTCTCCCGCATCTTGATCTAGATCATCTTTGTAGCGATTGATCGTACGGTAGGCGACATGATAATTGTAGGGCCTTTAGACAGCTACGTTAGGCTTACAGGATGAGCGCACAGTTACGATGATTCTCTTAGAATTGGTATGGTGACGTACTCGTGGATAGACAGAAGTCTCTCTCACAAGAGATATATATTGGGCACCAGCGGAGTGTAACCGTATCTGTAAAGTATCATGTCTTTGGCATCTAACATTCCTGTAGGAAGAGCGTTGACTACGAGACTTGGATAACAGTTAAAATACATCAATAAGTAAGATCGGCTGATTGACTTATACCTAGTGTAAGTGTCAATTGGCTTTTCTTGGGATCTTGTGACCAACCACGGCTTTCTTGTCAACCTCGTAGTTATTACGAAACCGGCGTACAATAATCAATTAAGAAATAGAAATAACTTTCAAGTTCGCAGAAATCCTGTATCTCTTTTAATCTGACGTAGCCATTTATCTAGGGGAAATTTCAAGGGCTACAAAAGGAATGACTTTCATTGCGAGAAAAGAACCGCGCAATTGTGCACAATTTGCGCAAAATTGGGTTTTGAGGTGTTTCTCCTACAAGGAGGTATCTTGAAATCGAGAAGAAAACATGAAGAACAGGGAGGTCCACTAGTGTTCTGGTAGCATAGTCTCGTTTCATCATCATCACTACCCTCATCAGCTGACGACTCGCAAGATCTTCCGGTCCTGACGTCGAAGATACTGATACAGGACGTTGCACTGAATTCGTGGGATATTCTTCTTTTCAACGCTCGGATGAAGCGTTAGATGTCAGCAGTAATAACATATGATGTTTTTGGTACCCTGCTCAGACTTTCACGACCAGTAAAAGATATTTACCTGGATATCATACGAATGCATGGGTTTAACGAGACGTCCTGTCACTTGAATGGTTTTGCTTCAAGGTTCAAGAATCGATTTCAACAAACACCCGTAGGGACAGTCAAGGGCGAAAGGTGGTGGAAAGAGACAATCTCTTACGCCCTGGGCTTGGAAAAGAACAATCCAAACATCTCGAAGGCCTTTGGTGTCGTGATTGATGATATTTATCGGCAGTTCACAGGTCCGCCTGTTTATGAACTATACGATGATGCTAGAAGGGCTATCGCAGAACTTGCTTCATTTCACCAATGTATCTTAACTAATCTAGACGAGCGGACCAGCGATCTGGTGAAGAATTTTCATCTCTCTCAATTCTTTCCTCAGACTAACATCTTCACGGCCACTAAATACGGGCATGAAAAGCCCGCTCTCTACGACGATACGCAAAAAGCTTTCAAAGCCAGAGGCTGGAATAATATAATGAAGATCCATGTGGGCGATGACATGAATTTGGATGTAGACGGAGCGTTGAATGCGGGTTGGGATTATGGTATATTGATCAATAGGAATGCTCACCGCAATAACAGGTTAGCTGCCAATGCTTTTGAACTACAGGACTTCAATTTGGTTGCTGCTATTGTAAAAGCGCTGAGTCAAAAAAAGGACGTTATCTTACAAGATAGTCCAAATTGAGCTAGTTAATACATAAGGTGCTTTCCTTCCTAAAATGACATTCTTTTACCTATGTTTAAATTGACTGTAGTGCTCTCAGGACGCAGTAATCAAGTTATTCAGCTTTTCTATCTGTGAGATATATGAAGCTGTCAAAAAAAAGGGAAAAGACATTAACGGTCTGTCATAACCACGCCAGAAGCGGTATTGTCGTTGAGATTAGCCAGCATAAGTCTCTCCCTCAGGTCTGAGACGTCCATAATAGGAAGTTCAAGATCAAAGAGATAACCTAGAGAGCATATTTTATTCCTCGGTAAAGCTTACCGACAGTGAATGCTGCCGTACATTATCAAGACAGAAGTTTCATTATCTAGATCGATGTAAGCAAGCATTATGTTCAAAGTGATAGTTAGAAAGAAGGGCCCAGCCTTTGAAACTCGGGAAATGGTGTTCCCATAGCATAACCAGCCCTCTGAACTCAATTATGTTAAAAGAGGAATGCTATAATGCTGGAAAAAGGTGTGAAATAACAATGAGTTTGGTAGCTGTCTTGTTCCATCTTACAAGTAACGAATTCTAGTACCTTAATCTGTAATATAAAAACCGTTTGGATTTTTCTAACTCATTTCAACTCACTCTCGGTCTATTTCATCTCTTTTGATGAATTCATTTTATGATTTTTTGTAATTTTTTTCCTATTTCAAACTTCGTATTTATTTATGCAACCACTTAAGAGAAATTAATAAACTGATCTGAAAAACTCTATTATTTAACTTTTTTAATGTTTTTCAGATGAAGTCTCGTTCTTATTATATAATCTAGAGTGTCCATGGATGTATTATTGCTTTAGTATTTCACCGAGGTCGGGTGACCGAGTTGGTCTAAGGTGCCAGACTCAAGTTGTCAAAGCTTAGTTGCCTCACAAGGTGGTTTCTGGTCTCTTCGGAGGCGCGAGTTCGAATCTCGTCCCGACCAAATATATTTTTTATCGATTTTTTCCAATAATGCTTTTCTCGTATATTTATTTATTCACTATATGTACTTTATTTACTAGGGCCACAATTTTTCTGTCGCGGTACAGAAAAAAGCTACAGTAATGAGCTGCTATGATCATATTTTCGAGATCAACAATGACTTCTCTTCAGTGATAGCAGACTCGAAACAAAGCGCAAGCTAGCGTGAAACTCTGAATTGGATCAGATGACCGTGAACAGCTATATGTAATTGCCGATATTCACATGATCGACTCGATTACGGTAGGAGAACATTTCAGCCCTGTGGGAGTGCTTTCACATATGTTGACTCCAAAGAAAATCCAGCGTAAGCAGACGATGTAAAACAAAATGACTCTAAAATAATCTAGAGACCCGATACTACGCTCACAAGATAATACATTACGAAAAATATATATTTCATATAGATGTCCATTCTCAATGGAAATGGAGGCCAGGCCCAAGGAGAAATGGAGATATGCAAAGAATCTTTCAGGCTCTGGCCCCATTTATTCGTCCCACCAGAATTTTCACGAGTTCTCAAGGGACAGTGAATCGCCACAAAGGGTTTCCCCATATATCAGTGCAACAGAGGAACTCACCCCCTCGGCCGGCGAAAAGCCAGTCGGGAACCTGCAGCTCACTCCAGATAAAGGCTTCAGCCAACAGGACAGCCAACATATAAAGTGGCCAGAAACCAGCTTTTTTTCCATCCGAAAGATCCACGGTACCCCATAAATGATGCAAGAGGCCACAAAAGTACAAAAAGCTTCATAGGCTGATATCATCAGGCATGGGAGAAAAGCAAAAAAAACAACTATATTGAAAACAAGAAGGCCTTCAATCATGCAATCCGCTGTTCGTTTTTGGGCATACTATAGAGAATGTTAGAAATTTATTCTTGCAGTTCACTTATCTGTTCATTGAAAGCTCTTCTAGCACCACGCCGGTCGGCGGTTCTCCGGTTTCCTGTCAGGTCGTAGAGCCTTCGGTCTTCTTTTCAAGAGACTAGACTGAGTCTGGTAGTTAATCTTGTTGACAATCCTCTTTTTAGTTCCAATATGAATGTTGAAAGATCTCGGCATCATAATGAGGCAAGGTGGATCTTTCGGGTGAAATTCAATGGAGGAAATATTTAATTCAGAGCCAAAAGATACGTGACAGGTCTTTTGCGGTCTCCGCCCTTTTCTGTCGATCGCCGCAGCTTCCTCGTAGGCTTCACCAGCTTTGAAGGATCCTTCCTCGTTGCACTGACCTGGGGAGTCAATACCTGATTGTTGCTCGAGAACCAAACTGCTCGCGGGATATTGGATTGGGGCCGAAAGGGCCACATTTTCAAGACGAATATGATCCTGCAGAATTTCTTCTGGGGCTTTCGGCAGCATTGAAAAGAAAATGTGGTTCAGACTGGTAGAGCCTGGAGTGGCCTTGTCATTGATTGAAGGGGGCACAAAAGGGACAAGCTCAGAACATGGATCTAAACATGACGTGACGATAGCGATATCATAATTTTGAGGCATGGTATAACAGTCCAAATAAGCTAAGATCAGGTCATAAGGGGCTAACTCTTTTCCGGCATTGATAGACATATCTCTATCAATATCTCCAAAAGAGTTTGAAAGACTCCATGAAAGAAATGAAAGGTAAGAAGCATGAAGAAGGGTTGGTAATATTATGCTCTTGATTATCGTCACTGGGATTAGCGAAAGAAATCCCAGTATCGGATCTTTTGAACGAAGCAGCATAGGAGAAGGGTAAATTATCGTTGTAGAAGTTGGAAGATTCCATGGACGAAATGCAAGGTAATAGGTAGGAAGAAGATGGGTAATAATATGCTCTTGAGTATTGCCATTCGGATTAGCGGAATAAATACTCATGTCGAAGTTAGTTAGGGAAGGTAAATCATCGTCGCCGAAGTTGAAAGAAGGTCTGATAACTCTAGCAAGAGTACAATTACTCTGCCCAGCTTTCATGCCATCAGGGTAAAGCATATCCAGGAGAACATGTTGAGGAAGGGTCGGATATCCCTCGAACTCACCACTATAGAGTTGTTCTAGCTCTAAAAACAAAGGACTGGACTCGGAGGTATCTATATATGCTGATGCACCTAATTCGGAGGAAAACGTGGTTAACACCTTCCTCTGAGTTAGGCAGGATGCTTTATTTTCAGTCTTATGGCGCAAGGATTCGATTTTATTGAGCAACGACTGTTTTTTAGAACGTATTTTAGCTTTCAAAGCAGAAAAAGTCTTTCGAAAAAACCATTTGGACTTGAAAGAAGAAAGACGAGAAAGCTTGCTGTGTGTATGCTCGTCATATGAAAGCGGGGTCAAAACGGAACCCACAGTCACAGCTTTGGGCTCGAGTTCCATATGGATGGAACCACGAGGACTTTGATTGCAGTGCTGTCACTTATTCATGTAATAAAATTTAGAACAAATTCTCTACGTGCTTCATATTTCGTAATCTGTGGCGTGGCGGCAAGATGACTGGATGGTGTTATATTTTCTTTATTTGGAGGAAATACACTTGACTTCCTTCTCTGATATTTCCAGAGAATATCACAAAGCCAAGGAACACTACCGTATACGGTCATTGAGGTCATCTGCGCTGATTGATTGAAGACATAGATGAGGAAACAGTAATGTCGTTGTAGCGCTTGAGGAACACGACACCAAGTTCAAGAGACGCGCAAAAAGGCAGGAGATGGTGAGCAGACAAGGTTCCAACTATTAACGACAGTCTGACTCTAAGCGGGCTTCAAGGAAACGCGTGATTGATGGTATATAAAGAGGACTTGCAGCGTTAACAGTAAGAGTCTGACTCCGAAGATGAGCTTGGTGCTCCTAAAAAGTGAATATAATATGATAAGCAAGCTAACAGAAGAATAATGACTGCCAAAACAATGAAATCCGTACCGAGCCAAACAAAAGAGGTCAGTGTCTCGTCATATTTTTCAAAATCGACAGGGCGGCCGAGTGGTAGTGCAGTACCAGTAAAGACAGCAGTCAAAGATCAGAAAGCCAGTAACAATACGGTGAAGGACAAATCTAATAAGCCAGTCTCCGCGAATGAGATTCTGGCCAACATATCATCAATTGATGCTGATCAGGTGGAGACGATGGACGTGGATTCCTCTAAGAAAGCTTTCTTTCAACGCGCAAGCCGCAACAATGAACCTCAGACTGTTGACTCTGAGGGAGGAATCACTGCAAATACTCCTATTCCTGTGGGCGAGCCCAATTGCTTAGCCGGTCTAACGTTTGTTATCACAGGTATTCTGGCTCGGCTGACTCGCGATGAAGCGAAAGACCTCATCAAGAAATATGGTGGCAAAGTAATGACTGCTCCCTCAAGAAATACATCATTTGTTGTCGCTGGCAAAGATGCAGGGCCAGCAAAGATTAAAAAGGTGAAAGATCTGGGGATTAAGGTGATAAATGAACGTGGCTTGTTCGAACTTCTTGAAAGGCTTCCTGCTAATGGAGGGAACAGCAACCAGGCAAAGAAGCAACTAGAAAAAGATGAAGCAGCTGCAGCCAAAGCTGCCAAGGAAGCACAATCGCATATGTCGCCCGCTGAAAAAGGGCCGGGACAAATTAATGAGCTTTGGACATCTAAATATGCACCGACAGCTACTAAAGATATATGTGGCAACAAAGGACAGGTACAAAAGCTTCAAGACTGGCTACACAGCTGGCAAGATAATTATCATACCGGATTCAAGAGACCTGGCAAAGATGGAATGGGACTTTACCGAGCAGTTCTAATCTCTGGCGCGCCTGGTATTGGTAAGACAACCGCAGCGCATTTGGTCGCAAATTTAGAAGGGTTCGACGTAATCGAGTCCAACGCTAGCGACACTAGAAGCAAATCTCTACTACAGCAGCATATAATCCCATTACTTACGAATAAATCTCTAATGGGCTACTTTTCAACTCACTCGGGAAAAGTTGAATCGAGCAAACGCAAGATTGTGTTAATCATGGATGAAGTTGATGGTATGTTGGCCGGAGACCGAGGAGGAGTTGGACAGATGGCTGCTCTATGCCGAATTACTCATATTCCTATCATTCTTATATGTAACGAACGGTCTCTTCCGAAAATGCGTCCTTTTGACCGAGTGGTTTATGATCTTCCATTTCGTCGCCCAGACGCCAACATGATCCGCTCGAGGATCATGATGATAGCGTACCGCGAAGGGATCAAACTTTCAGCCTCGGTCATAGACCAAATGGTGGAAAGTACCCATTCTGATATTAGGCAAATTATCAACCTTTTATCATCCTTTGCTCGGACAGGTTCTTCTTTGGACTTTGAATCGTCCAAAAAATTAACAAAGGAAGCTGAAAAGGAAATTACATTGAAGCCATTCGATATCTGTGGTCAATTTCTTGGGGGCTCTGTTTTCAGGGGTAGTGGAAAGACGCTATCGGATCAGATGGAACTTTATTTCAATGATATTGATTTCGTTCCCTTGATGATCCAAGAAAATTATATTTCAACGTCTCCAAGCCAAGCTTCCAACCATCTAGAAAGGTTTGAATTGTTATCGAAAGCTGCCGACTCGATCTCCGACTCGGAGCTAGTAGACCGACAAATTCGAGGAGCAAACCAACAGTGGGGCCTGCTTCCTTTTCACGCAGTCATGTCGACAGTGCGGCCTAGCTATTTTGTTCATGGACGGATGTCAGGACGTATTGGTTTCACGAAACTCTTGGGCAATGTATCTTCCCTTGGTAAGTTCATCCGACTTCTTCAGGAAGTGCAATCACATATGAGACTACGGACAGAGACATCGGGCAGAGAGCTCAGACTATTTTATGAGCCAATTCTCCTAGAGCGGCTGGTTCGACCGTTAATTGATGAAGGAACCGAGTCAATTCCCCAGATAATCGATTTCATGGATTACTATTATCTTACACGAGACGACTGGGATTCCATAGTATCACTGTCTCTTAAAGGGAAGGGTGATACCTTGCTAACAAAAATCCCAACTTCAGTGAAGACTGCCTTTACCAGGAAATATAATGCCAGCTCTCATCCGATGGCCTATGTCAAGGGATCGCTGCCAGCACAAACGAAGACGACGAGAGAAGCTGTACCGGATAGTGAAGATGTGATAATAGAAGATGACCAACCTGATGACGAGGAACCAGCCGAAGCAGCCGTCGATGATATTTCGAAAGATCGGAATATCATGCGACCCAAAGCAAAGTCCAAAGCTAAAGCAGGGACGTCGAAACCAAGAAAAAGGGTGAAGAAGGAATAGCATGGACAATCTTAAGGATCGATCATACAAATAGTTATAGTCAATTAGTTCTAAGGTGCCTCAATTTGATGTAGAGTTCCTGAGTCCATTCATCAATCTCGCCAACAAGCCTATCCAGTTGATCGAGCTTAGCCAAGACTTCTTCAACTTGACGGCCATATTCCTTGATTTCGTCATTAATCAGGCCATCCTTTAGAATCACATCGTCTAACTTGTCTAATTCTGAAAGTTTGCCGTCCACATGCTGAGAAAGAGCAATGTTGCGACTAGCACAGTTATCTATATCTTTTGCCATTACATCAGCATCATTAACGATTATTTGTTCCAAATGGGCAATGTACGAGGATAAAGGTTGTTCCATAGTGATCAACAAGAGAGCATTTCAGGACAAGAGAATCTTATTACCGAGGAGGAGGAGGAGGTCCTGGTGTGAGTCGGCTGACTGAGCAATAGATGGACTGCCGTTGTCACCGATGGGCCACAGCCGATGTAGTAACGGCCCCGCGCACTATTAGAATTTCCTCGAGCTTGGTAACGAAATTTTCTATACAGACTACAAAATGTTGAGAACAGGACTTTTTAGAGCTATGGGTCGTCGGACTATCCCTAGAAATGGATTAATGATCAATCCTATTATGAGGATGGCTCGTCCGTCAGATTTGGCTAGATACGTTCGTCATCAATCATCAGAGGCGAAGAACCAGACGTCGACTGGTACTGGATCCAGCGAGCAAGGAGAAAGTGAAAACGCAGAAGTGCAACAAACTGGGGAAAAGACTGAGCTGGAAAAATTGAAGGAGGCGCTTGATGCTAAGGATAAAGCGATTGCTGAATTGCAAGATAAATATCTGCGACAGGTAGCGGATTTCCGGAACCTTCAAAGTGTGACCAAACGGGAGTCCACAGCAGCGAAGGAATATGCCATAGCTCAATTTGCTAAGGATCTGGTGGACTCGGTTGACAATTTCGACCGTGCGCTCGGGGCCGTTCCAGAAGATATGCGCGAATCCAACGACGAAAAACACAAAGTCTTGAGAGATCTTTATGATGGAATCAAAATGACTCAGAACATTTTTGAGAAGACTTTGGCTAAACACGGGCTTGTCAAATTTGATCCTATTGGTGAAAAATTTGATCCCCATAGCCATGAAGCGACCTTTGAAATTGCCCAACCGGACAAGGAACCCGGAACCGTGTTTTTTGTGCAACAGAATGGGTTCAAGCTTAAAGACAGGGTCTTACGAGCTGCTAAGGTTGGCGTTGTCAAGGCAGGAGAGAAATGAATATAAGTTCAAATGTACATATTTAATGCCACCACTTGATGATATCTATGACACTGTGCGTGTGATGCTTAACCTATTTACAACTGTATAAATGTAGAAGGAGGATTTTCCTTGTCTTCACCTAATCACCACCTTCATTTCCTGAGCTAGAGTCTTATTGATTTTCGTTTGCAGTTCATTTATCTCGTCATTCACCAACGACCGATCCATAGATTGATAAGTGATTCGATAGCAATGCGATTTTCTCCCTTTCTTTTCAAATTGATCCACTAACTCTACTCCTTGAACAAGATCACGGGCTATATCTCGGATGATCGCCATGAGGTCGTTTTCCTCAAAGCCAGTATCAGGCAGCCAGAATGCAACGTCTCTTGAAGATGAGGGGTATTTGGAATATGGCTCAAACCTAGTGAATTTCCCGGGAGCAAACTGTTTTAAGAATCGAGGATCCAGAGTCCAAAACAATCTGATATCGGGAATTCCGAATAGAACCATTGCCAATCGCTCCAATCCTACACCGAATGCCCAACCAATTGCATTTGGTCGCCCTGCGTTCACCATGACATTGTGTCGCACGACACCTGACCCCAGAATCTCGAGCCATTCGCCTTGCCAGTAAACCTCCATCTCCCACGAAGGGGAAGTGAAAGGAAAATAAGCCTCAACCCATCGAACTTCTAGAGGCTCTTTCTCTCCACGAGCTCTAGAAAAGGTAAGGAATAAATCCGAAACCAAGGCTTCCAACGTCCTCTTTAAATGGTTACCAACTACTTGGCTCTCTTTTGATGTATGCTCAGGTTGTAAAGGATTCGATTCTGTGGCACTAGGGTAAGGATCACTAAAGGTGACTTCTTTTGGTAAGACAATGCGATCAGTTTCAGCCTTAATGGAACCAATCATTGCCTCACTAGATTCAAATCTGTTTCTGTCCCATGCATAGGCGCCCTCTAGCTGATGGAAGACCGGGAAGTGAGATCTATCAATTGTATCGCGTCTGTATACGTCTGCAAACACAAGATACCCAGGAGACGCATTAAGATTAAATGTCTCTACTTGATGAGCAGAAGTATGAGTCCGCAAAACTGTGCTTTTATTCACGTAGTAGGTGTCCACGGGGCTTCTTCCAGGATGATCAGGAGGAAAGCATAGTCCATCGAAATTTTGTCCAGTCGTGACAACGGGGGGAATATCCGGATACGACATATACTGGCCTGGAAATCTTTTATCCATTGTTTGAGTAATTAGATCTCGGAGAATTTGAAGAGGATGTCCAGGTTGACGATGTAAACCTTGACGCTCAACAAGCGAAGCAATCGATTCTGGGACATTGGTAATCTCGTCGCGTTCATAGTCTACCCCCAGAAGACGAAGAGTGGATTTACACCTTATAAACTGTCGAGGGATTTTGATCCGCATTCCGAGTGATTCCCCACTGAAAGCTACCGAGTCGTTCAAACGTGCAAGCAACGTCCGGGTAAGCGATCCTAATGGAGCAACTATAGGTGTGAAGTCTTCTAACGCGAGAGCAATGCCTTCCATCCTTTCAACGAGAAGAGACATATTTCTATAGCTAATTTGCTTTAGAGGTACCTTATTGTTACTTTCTACTATTAGGTGCGAATATCCTGACGCGGCCTGGTGCCACTACCCTAACGATTCATACTGAACGATACTTTCATGTTGGCTGTGAACAGCAGTATGACATACGGTCGGTATAGACAGTCAAAAATTTGAAAATCTTTACGTTTTGAACTATTCCCAGTAATGTAGTCTTACCCATTACGGGGAAGGTAACAGTTCCGCGTTCGTTAACATGTGGTCTTGTTCCAATTGTGAGAAGCGTAACTGGCAATAGTGAGATAATAAGCTGCTATTCCTGTTTAATAAAACCAATATACATTCCGGCAAAGATAATAACCGACCTCATACAATCTATCACCTGCGAGCAAGTCCTGCACTGCTCACCACATATGTACATTTTATCTTCGGTTCTTATCCGACAGATGTAACTGATACTGCAGGAACATCAGCCATTGAGTCATCAGGACCCTGCTGAGACATTGCCTGATAGTTATTAACTTCACCGTTTAACAAATCAAGAGGAATAGGAGCAATCTGGCTCATGGAGCAATCCTTATGCATTGTCAACAAAGATCTTAGAGCTACCATTTGTTCTTGGAGACTTTGAATCTGAGCGCCCAGTGACTCATTCTCATTGGTAAGAAATTCAATTCGGTTTTGTAGGTTCGCGAGCCACTGCTTCTTGCGCTGACGGCATTTCAATGCAGCAATACGATTCCGCTCAAGGAAATTGCGCCTTTTTTCTTCTTCACTAAGCTTTTTATTATCCGTCTTGTTCCTTTTGTCATCTTTCTCAGGCTCCTCACTCTCTCTCGCCGACTTGCCATTCCGACGTCTCTTTGTGGCACTCGGGGGATCAGGAGAGGGCACCTTACTCCGCCGCTTGCCGGCAGTTCTAGTCTGGCGTCGTTCTTGACCCTCCTCTCGTTGCTCTTCGATGGACTCTCCGGAGAGTGAAGTCTCCTCCTCTTTTTCATCGTATTGGCTAAAATTTGCCCTGCTGCGGCTTGTCCTTGTACTTTTTCTCGTAGGTCGTTGCTGTTCGTCCAGTGGACTCTCTCTTTTGATTCCCACCTTCTGCTGTTGAAGATCATTTTGTTGCCGGGATGCATCCGGAACTTGCGACATCGGATGGGATCGAGGGACTTGTTGTTGGTATGATGGTTGTCCTTGACTGAGCATGAATAGTCCATTTGCAGCTGCGCTTTGTTCCGAAAAGGTATCTTGACGCGGATAGCTCTGATTCTGAGAACTTGTTTGATTACGAGGCGAGAGAAACAGAGATGGAGAAGGAATCATTCCAGGCCCTTCACCTAAGCCAAATAAAGCAGCCGTGGTAGGACTAGGAGCAGGGAACATGGATCCACTTCCGCCGGGAGTCAGGCCTGTGCGTATACCAGACTCGTTTGGCGTGAGACCAGTCCTTAAACCATCCAGACTTAGAGCAGCTTGAGCTTCAGGACCCACGAGTAAAGCAGGGGAAAGGGGCCCTCCGCGGAACCCTGAGGCCCATGAAAAGCCGGGAGTCCCTACATTTGGCGCAGGTGAGGTTATAGAAGAAACCGGAGGTAGGACTTTCTTATTTGAATCTCCAGCATTCTTGGCAAAGGATTGCTCGAAAGGATTGGGTTCCATATCGAATGAACGCGAATTTGAATTTGCCTAGAGTTAGATGAGCAGTGGCCATCTAAGTTACCGAATTCCGACTCAAGAAATCTGGAGTAGGTAGGATTGGTGGTGTCGCAGATGGTACTTTAGGATCTAGAATGTTAGTCAACAGTCTTTGTGTTTCTTTCTCTACCTTGAGGTTGTGCACTCTTTGAAACAGAAGACATCTTTTAGACGGCGTACACTAGAGCCAACGAGAGCCGCAGAAAATGGTTATAATAGATCCCGGCGATGGAAAAGTGGATGACGTAGAGGAGTGAAGGAGGATAACAGGAGCATCTAGTTGTGGCATAAGTGATGTTACGTTTTGCCATCGTACCCATTAACCCCGCGGAGATATGTGATACAAGGTTCTGATGCTCGTGACGGGACAAGGGGATAAGTGAATCCTATCCCTCGCAGATGGCTTTTCTAATTTACCTTAGCTGCTTAACCATGCCAGTTTTCGAGATAATCAAAGACAGGACAAAAGCATAATTTCGTAAGTGTTCGACGAAGGATGACCTAATTGGTGGTCTGCAACGATCAACACATGTTCTAGATTAGTTTGCTTAAGATTATAATCATAACACAACATTCGGGCAATCGGTAACGTTTTCAATCGTATGATTCCTTTCAACCATTCTCGCTAGATATTAAAGGCAACAGATCGGTATGGTGACCGATTGCATCCAAGCTCGAATGAGGGCTCAGTAGCCTTGAAATCACCTCTACTCTCTTCACAATGGTCTTGTTTAGATTCAATCAGTTTTTTTTGCCCTTTAGCTGGCCAATTGCATCAATAGCAGCGCCAATCACATTAGATCGAGTCGACTCACTGACCGACCCCTAGCGATCACAAGGTTGGCTATTGTAAAATATCCAGGGAGAATCATGAAGACTTAATGATTTCGAATATTCAATCACATGTTGATTTGCCCATTTATGTTTGATTATGTTCCCTCTAAAGACCAACCTAAAGCATGAAGAGCGAGACAGCAGGTGACGTCATTCTTACTTTTCAGGGACCCAGATAACCAACAGTTTGCGAAGATAGAGTTGGAATCGTAAGCCCTTTGTCTATAATTCGTATCGATGCTGATCTACCTGTTTCACTTCTCGAAGAAGACTAGCTTCTTTGGTGAAGCTATATTTACCGAGAAACACTGGACCCAGTCTACGTATGACCAGGCAAATGATTAGTTGTAAGATGCATTTTTAGGAAGATAATTGTGGTGATCCGAACTACTTGATATTATTCTTTCGCGTTGCCGTCTCACTATAAGCAACGACCCTTCTCACGAAAGCCACTTGCTACCGTGGGGATGCGGTGCATAAAAATATTCACGCTATTTAAATTGCGCTCATACTAAGCTAGGAATTGGAATAGTCTGGAGGGCATTTCGCTTGAGAAAATACCTGTCTAGCTCAGCATACTTGATTAAGAAATCTTTTAGGAGCACACACATTTACACCTTGCGATATGACCGAAGTGAAGAACGCGTAATTGAGTATTGAATCGCCAAACTAATCCAATCTTCTAGGAGCTTTCCTCTGGTCGTAGCCATTGCTGCCGCGATTTGATGATCCTGCATGCAGATGGTGAACAGGAGGAAGTCGATAAGATTAATGTATGAACATTGCTGGTCAACGAACGTCTTTAACGGATGTGATCACTTCGTCCTATGGAGATTCAAAACTGAGACATCGAAAATGGAGCCTTTCTTGGACACATAGACTGCAAAATCGTAACGAACAACAATTCATTTACAGCCATCTAAGAAAAGACCAAATAAACTTAGCAACAATTTCAATTTAGGCGCTGCGCGTCAAGTAGTCTTTGGTCTGAACACTCAACTCGGTCGCGTCGCATGTCACGTAAAGGTGACCGACAACCTCGCAGCAGACTATGGATGAAATCCTGGATGCCTTAATCCGGTTACTAATTGCTCCAGATGCATCACAGGATGAAATATTATCAATAAAAGAGAAGTTAATCTCAATTATCGAGTGGGGACTTCTTTGAGGCTCGCTGACCGTCTAGAAAATCATCGACTACTGAAGACTTTTCGACGATTCAAAGATCGATTACACTGCAGTGTGAGGAAACCAGGTTTTTTTAAGATAATCTAATGACAGTGTTAAGACAGGGACAGTCTGATAGAGCTCTACGGTTCTCTAATTTAGCTTCGCGCTTAAATTCCCAAGCTGATATTCACAACCAAACGGAACTTCTTCTAGGATTGTCAATTCTGAGTGGACTCGCGGGGGTGGAAGATAATAATGCCAAGGAAGAGGTCGTCAATCTTGATCCCTCTCGATTGACAGTTCAAGAGATTATAGATGAATACTTCAAGCCAGCACAATCCAGGGAAGACGCTCTCCTAATGGATCTTCCTTACTTGCTTCAGGGCCTTCAGTCAAAAGAGTTTCCGCTCAGCGGCTCTAACTCTGTCAACCTACCTCATTCTATTTTCTCTTCAACCGTCTGTGTCTTGACTGATATAAGCGAAGCTTCTTTGCTTTATAAATTCCTTAAAAACTACTGCAGCACTCATTCCAGTGGGAAAGGATTGATTCAGCAGGCTTTTAAAAGTGCTTTGGATGATGAACTTCAAAATTATCTGATACTAGTCACAACATTAGAGGAAGAAATAAAAAATGGAATATCCAATCCCTCCAAGATGAATCCAATCACGTTAAGGAGATCACTAATCTGGCTGCAAGATGCCATTCTTGGTTTACGCGTGCTGAAACTAATGACTGAACGGATTCAGGAGAAATATGGTGGACTATTACTCTCTCAATTGGATTCTTTATCAAAACATGGTAATGGATATGTTCACCAATTATGCTATCGTGTTCTGAACTCTTCTTGTCAACCTTTCATGGATATCCTAGAACAATGGGTCTTCCGCGGTGAGTTAATGGATTCTCACCAGGAGTTCTTTGTTCGATTAGGCGATTCAGATGCTATCTGGGAGGGAAAATTTATTCTTATTGATGACATGATTCCCTCTTTCTTTGATCGGGATCTTGCTAATAAGATCTTCCATATCGGACAAGGTCTTCGTTTCATTAAGAGTACTGGTAGAGATCTGAAATTAGATGGAGAAGATCGATCGCTATCTTATAGCGAATCCGAGACTTTTCAAAGAATCATTAATGACGCCTATAAAGTCACGACCACCCATCTTCACTATCTACTCATGTCAGAGTTTGAATTGCCTCTTCACCTTCAAGCACTCAAAGACTATCTTTTCCTTGGGCGAGGCGATTTCATATCGCAGCTAGTCGATTCTTTGGCTTCTTTACTGGATAGGCCTGCTGCGAATCTATATCGTCATACTCTTACAGCCGCCCTAGAGACTGCTATCAGGACCTCTAATGCACAGTATGACTCTCCTAGTGTCCTCAGTAGTCTCGATGCAAGAATGCTGGAGTTGTCACATGGCGAACTCGGATGGGAAATCTTCACCCTAGAATACAAGGTCGGACATCCCTTAGATGTCGTAATCAATGCTCATGCCTCTCGGGAGTACCTCAAGATTTTCAATTTTCTCTGGCATTTAAAGCGAGTCGAATATTATCTTAACCAGGCGTGGCGGCGATGCACTACAGGCTATCGTACTCTTCTTCGTTTCCTCAGGGGTCCTCTTACAGCTGATTGGAGACTTTCACGAGGGTTGTGCCATGAAATGATCCACTTTATCTCTGAGTTACAGTGTTATATGGTTTACGAGGTTATCGAATCATCATGGTCTCAGTTGACCCAGGATCTAGGACGATCAGATACCGATTTAGATGAGATTATAAAAGCTCATGAAGATTACTTGGCTCGAATATCGAAAAGGGGCCTTCTAGGGACCTATAAGACGACATCCGGTGAGAGTCTTCTCGAGCAGCTTCGCCAACTCTTGGACCAGATGTTGGCGTTTTGTCAATGTCTTGAAAGCTTGTATCGAGTTTCAGTCGATCAATTGGCTGATAAATCCGGAATCCCTAATGACTTAGTCGCTGATCAGCTGCGCACTAACCTCAAATCTCTTGCACATAGATTTCATAAACAGATGGATCAGTTATTAGGTGATCTTGCTTATGCTAAGGATGTCGAAATGAGGTTTCTCGGCATACGGTTCAACTATAACGAGTTTTATGCCGTCAACCGTCGACATCAACGAAGGGAAAATACAGCAGTCGTCTCTTGATTATTTTACAATCATTTCTTTGGGAAATATCGATCTTTTACCAGATCTAATAGTCGCTCGCCATCTTCCCGTGAGACTCGCTTTTCATAGAGCCAAAAGGCTGCCACACCGACACCAGTAGCAAATAAGGGATCTAACCATCTGAAGTTAGCGAAGATGCGTGTTTGTATCATTACTTCGAGATTAGATATGGAAAGTGAGCAGGAGCCATGATTCAATGGTCGTTGATAGATAGCCGTTGCTAAGTGCGGGTCTGTGAGCGCGTCTTCATCGTTACCTGGGAGGTACAGTCCAAATTTTTCTGCTGCCCTACTCTCTACACGATGGCTGCACCCCGACAGCGACCTCAGCCCGAAAAGAATCCTGTTCTTCCAGGATCAACTACTCCTGAACAGCGCTATTGGCGGGCGTTTCAAGTATGGATGAAAACCTTTGTGTGTGCTAACTCTATAGAACCCTCTTATTGTCAAAGAGCACACCGCGGTCACACATTTGAATTTTTGCCCGGTTCCGCCGTATGATTTTGCAGTAACATCTGGATCAAGGGTGCAGATTTTTTCTGGCAAGACTCGGCAGGCCGTGCGAGCCATCACTCGGTTTAAAGATACTGCATATTGCGCTCAATTTCGCCCTGATGGCAAGTTGATTATTGCTGGAGATGCTTCTGGATTGGTTCAAGTCTTTGACACACATTCACGGTCGGTCTTAGCTTCTCTATCGGCATCACAACTTCCCACTCACGTAACACAGTTTCACCCTTCCGAAAGGACAACTATCCTGTCAGCCTCAGATGATAAATGTCTCAGGCTATGGGATATCACAAATCCTTCTCCGATAGTGACGTTCGACGATCACAAAGACTACGTTCGAGCCGCAACGTTCGTTGATTCTGCCTCTCAGTTCATGATTTCGGGGTGTTATGATGGCATCGTCCGGCTTTTTGATCCTCGGGCAGGCTTGGCTTCCTCGTTCACTCAAGATGCTCCGGTAGAAGCTGTCTTTGCTGTTTCGCCTACGGTGGTTGTGAGTGCTGGAGGACCGAAACTCTGTGTCTGGGATTTAGTTGCTGGTAAGCTTATTCAAGAATTGAGTAATTTTCAAAAGACTGTTACTTGCGTTTCTGATGCCGGAGGACGGGGAATACTAGCTGGATCGTTGGATGGTCATGTCAAGGTATTTGAAAGTGTGGGAGGTGCTTGGGAAATGAAATATGGCTGGAAATTTGGTGCAGGTGTATTGGCGACCGGTCTTTCACCATCTAGGGAGCATTTCGTTGCTGGATTGACTTCAGGAATGCTGGCAATTAGATCTCGAAAGCGTGAAAAGCCCAATCAAGAAAAGAAGGAAAAATCGAACAAATATGAACGGATGGTGAAGGGAGCCGACTTTAAAGGAGATCCTGAATCTGAAATTGTCGTTGAGAGATCCGTCGCTAATGCGCCAAAGAAGAAAATGCGAGCCTATGAGAGACATTTGGCTGCGTTTAGATGGTCTGATGCTCTAGATTCCGCTCTTACGGATGTCTCTCCGGAAATTAGTTTGATGGTATTAAAGGAACTACGTGACAGAGCCAAAATTCGCCAGGCTATTGCGGGACGTGATGAGGCAAGTCTGGCTGCTTTTCTTCGCTGGGCACTTCATGCTATAAATGATGTTCGGGCTGTTGAAGTTATTTCAGATTTTATTGGGTCTATAATTGATGTCTATGGAGCGCAAATAGAGCGGTCGGCAGTATTGGAAGATATGATGGATCAGCTGCGACAGCAAGTTGACTCACTGGCTCGGGAAGCACAAGAGGCGCGACAAATTGCCGGCATGCTGGAGATGCTGGTTAGTGTTGGGGAATAGTGTACGAATATTGCATGCATTTATACAAAGGCGTATACATATCTGGAGTATACTCCTAATGATTCTTGTTCGATTGAGGTCTTGTAAGCTTTAACTGTAACGGGCTTTGACAGGGCAACGGGGAAGGACGATGGAAGTTCCATGTGTTACCACCATCTCTTTACCTGACAACTCACAATGGAAACTCCAGAGCCAACCTTACAGAATATCTTAGATCAGAAGACCTTGAGATGGGTTTTTGTTGGAGGTAAAGGTGGCGTGGGAAAGACGACGTCGTCTTGTTCATTGGCTATTCAGTTGGCAAAAGTGCGAGAAAGTGTTTTGATAATATCTACTGATCCGGCCCACAATCTCTCTGATGCCTTCGGACAGAAATTTTCTAAAGAGGCTAGAAAGGTCGATGGTTATGATAATCTCTATGCGATGGAGATTGATCCTACCGGGAGTATCCAGGAAATGATTGAGCAATCAAACAACCCTGGGATGAATAATATGATGCAAGACATAGCGTTTAGTATTCCTGGAGTCGACGAGGCAATGTCATTCGCCGAAGTGATGAAACAGATAAATTCCACTGATTTCAAAGTCATTGTATTCGACACTGCTCCTACAGGACATACTCTGCGGTTTCTCTCGTTCCCCACTGTTTTAGAGAAGGCACTGGATAAAATCTCTCAGATATCTACGAAATTTGGTCCATTATTAGGGGGTTTGATGAATCAGATGGGAGCTAACGGTGGAGATGAGAATGACATATTTCAAAAGCTGAATGACATGAAAAAGAATATCCAGCAAGTGAATACACAGTTCAAGGATGCCGAATTGACGACTTTTGTTTGCGTTTGTATTCCCGAATTCCTATCCTTGTACGAGACCGAACGGATGATCCAAGAGCTGACTACCTATGAGATCGATGTCCACAACATCATTGTTAATCAGCTGCTTCACCCCAAACATGGCTCTACGTGTGAACAATGTAATGCTCGATACAAAATGCAACAAAAGTACTTGGAACAGATCTTGGATCTTTATGAAGATTTTCATGTGGTGCAAATGCCTCAGTTGACTTCCGAAATCAGAGGTAAAGAAGCCCTTGATAAGTTCTCCGAGATGTTGATCCATCCTCCTAAGTTTGATGACTAAAGCATAAGGATAGAAGCTGTACAGTATGAGTGATCAATGATAAACAACGTCAAAATCGTATACGACAGACACAAGTGTCCAATTTCAGCGCGTTACTTTCACCCTAAACTATTAGATCACGTAGGAATAAAATCATCTATTCCCTGTCCTGGCGTTATTGGGATCTAACAGATCATGTGACATGATGGGCGTTACAAACCCTTTTAACCAAAGTTGCTACATTTATGCCGGCGATATCGTACCACTCGATAATCTACCATCGAAATTTATCCTCTTTCAGTCATGAATGAGGAGGGTATAGCTAATGCCGAGTACGATAAAAGTAAATGCGCACATCGGACACCTCCTCCTGATCTCGATGAAATTAAACCGGCAGAATATGCTGAGGATGGTGGAATTCCAATATTCAGACCGGTTAGTGAATGTTTAATTTTATTACTAATTAATAGACGTTGGACCAGTTTGCCTCCTTTCCCGATTTTATTCGGTCAGTTCGTCCTTATGGAATGAAATCTGGTATCATCAAAGTGATTCCTCCCAAAGAATGGTGGGTGCGATCGTCATCACCGAGTGTTAATTTTGCAGGCTTGAGTCATTACCTAATATCGAGGCCGCCATTGAGAAAGTGAAGATTCGAAATGCTATCACCCAACACATTAGTGGGTCAAGCGGTTTATTTTCTCAACAGAATGTGGAGAAGAAGCGGTCTTATACAATGAAGCAATGGAAAGATCTGGCTGAAAGCAATGAGCATCGTGCTCCTGGGAGAAAATACTCTAATAGAAGAGACAAGAAACAAAAGGAAACTAAAGAAGATAACCAGTCTAAGAAAATGTTTAGTAAATCGCGGGAATCGATGACGACCGAGTATCTTATCGACAATGATACCTTCTCGAAAGAGCGATGCAAAGAGTTAGAGAGTTTTTATTGGAAAACACTACTATTTAATAGTCCATTATACGGCGCCGATCTTCCAGGAAGCCTTTTTGATGATAGGGTTAAAGTATGGAATGTGGCCAATCTAGACAATATGCTGAATCAGCTCGATGTTGAAGTTCCCGGCGTCAATAAGGCCTATCTTTACTGTGGAATGTGGAAAAGCACGTTCGCTTGGCATCTGGAAGATATGGATCTTTACTCGATTAATTATTTACATTTTGGTGCACCTAAACAATGGTACTCTATTGATCAAAAAGATCATGAGCGATTTTATCAAATCATGAAATCGGCTTTTCCTCAAGAACAGGCGAAGTGCTCAGAATTCCTTCGACATAAAACTTTTCACTGTTCACCTTCTTTTATGGCTCGTCATGGACTCAAAGTAAACCGCCTAGTACATTATCAACAGGAGTTTGTAATAACATTTCCTTATGGATACCATGCAGGATTTAATTATGGCTTCAATTGTGCAGAATCAGTCAACTTTGCTTTTGAGGACTGGCTGGATATCGGTAGAAAAGCGAAGAAATGCTTGTGTATTTCTGATGCTGTTGGTTTGGATGTTGATTGGCTGATTAGACGGATAAATGGGGAAGATGATGAGTACTACCCGGAATATGTTGAATCTATTCATACCCCTCCCTCCTCTGGAGAGGAATATGAGACCCGGATTCGGAAGTCTAGACCAGCACCAAAACCAAGAGTAAGAGGTTCTTGCTCTCTGTGTCCCAATAATCTGAAAGGACAAATGTTTAAGATCCCAGGAGGGAAGGTCCACAGATTATGTGCTATGTTTATTCCGGAAACTTATTTCGGACTGGACTCAAAAGGTAACGAAAAAGTACTTGGTATTCAGGACATTCCAAAGGCTCGCAGGTCATTACGGTGTATGTATTGTCGTACGCAAGATGGGGCCTGCTTCCAGTGCGCATATCCCACTTGCGTTCGAGCCTATCATGCAACCTGCGCGGCGCCAGCTGGTGTTCTTGCCGATGCTCAAGAGGACAGAGAAGGGGAAACGTCGATCAACTTCTTATGCAGGTTCCATCGGCCAAAAAGAACTCGAGAGGCTGAAGTGGATGAGAGTGACCGGAAATGGTGTGACCGGATTTCTGCGGGTGATATTATTCAGGCCCAATACGACGGAGGCAGTGATGGGGTCTTTGCAGGGATCGTTTTAGAGAATAATCACAGTGAGGAAACGTTGACTATTTCGACCATTCCAGACGAAGAAGTCATGGAGGTGGCTTGGAGATATCTCTTGGTTCCTGCCAATGGTAACGGCCTTAAAATTACAGTAGATGGTATTGATGCTGGCAAGAGACATGTTGTTGTTGATAATGTCCGAGCAAGAGGAAAAGACGATGAATTTCGAATAGTATGGGCCGATAGTCTCGAAGTTGTTCCAGGTGGTCCTATAGAGCAGATGCCAATAAATACTGAAAGTATCTGGTATTATATACCCGATCAATCGACTGAATGGATTGCTAAGTATACAGATGATTGGCGAAATCCAGTTGCCAACGATCCTGAAACCTTAATTCAAAACGCAAGAAAAGAAAAAAGAGAGAAAGCGAAGGCGCGAGCATTACAAAAGAAGGCGCAGATGGAACAATTAGCAAGAGAACGACTTCAGCGCGAGCTGGAACGGACTCCAGAAGAACGTCAGAGATTGGCGGAGATGGAGGCAAAAGCCAGGGAGATCGCACGACTGGCCGTACTGGGTAGTAAACGGTAAAATTATGAAGACCATGATTATAGCACTGGAATGAATAGTAATGAATTTAGGGATTAGTTTACGTAGCAAAGCTGAAGAATAGTTGGGGCTGTCCTCATACCCTGTTCCATCAGAAATGTGACGTTGCAATGAAGAGTTTCTAGAACGTTACACTTTTCACCACTCGACTCGACCCATGGTAAGTCAAATGAGAAAATAGTTAACATCAGTCTGCGATATCGAGCACTATTGCTGCTGCCTCGGAACTACGAGGTTTGAATCTCGTCGCCGCTCATTCCCATATCACCGGCCTTGGTCTCGAACCAGACAGTTTGGAACCTAGAGAGCAAGGAGATGGCATGGTGGGGCAAATCCGAGCCCGAAAGGCGGCAGCCATCATTTTGCGAATGGTACAACAAGCAAGAATTGCTGGAAGGGCTGTATTGATGGCCGGTCCTCCCTCTACTGGCAAAACTGCCATCGCCCTAGGTATATCATCTCATATTGCTATTCGACTGACCCTGTAGGATTATCCCAAAGCCTTGGTCAAGACGTTCCATTTACTATGGTCTCAGCCTCAGAGATTTTTTCCTTAGATATGTCGAAAACAGAGGCATTAACTCAAGCGTTCCGTAAGTCTATCGGAGTGCGGATCAAAGAGGAGACTGAAATAATCGAGGGTGAGGTCGTCGAGATCCAAATTGATCGATCCGTTGTGGGAGGAGCTCGACAGGGAAAGTTGACTATTAAAACAACCGATATGGAGACTGTTTACGAGTTAGGCACAAAGATGATTGATGCGTTGGCTAAAGAGAAAGTATTAGCAGGGGATATAATAACTATCGATAAAGCCTCGGGCAAAATCACAAAACTAGGCCGATCCTATGCCCGAGCGAGGGATTACGATGCTATGGGTCCGGACACGAAGTTTGTACAGTGCCCGGAAGGAGAGTTACAGGTACGGAAGGAAACGGTCCACACAGTGACCTTACATGAAATTGATGTGATCAATTCCCGGACGCAAGGCTTCCTATCTCTATTCTCTGGTGATACTGGAGAGATCCGCTCGGAAGTCCGAGACCAGATCAACACAAAGGTGGCTGAATGGAGAGAAGAAGGCAAAGCTGAGATTGTTCCAGGAGTTCTTTTTATTGATGAGATTCACATGTTGGATATAGAATGTTTTTCGTTTATCAACCGAGCTCTTGAAGATGAACTGGCTCCTTTGGTTATAATGGCTACGAACAGAGGAACGTCGACTACTCGAGGCACTAATTATAAGTCTACTCATGGAATCCCAGTAGATCTTCTTGATCGACTGATCATAGTGTCTACACATCCCTATTCTGAGTCGGAAATCAAGGCTATTGTTGCCATTCGAGCTCAAGAAGAAGAGGTTGAACTTACGGGCGATGCGTTAGAACTGCTAACAAAAATGGGAAGCGAAACAAGTCTACGATATGCTGCGAATCTAATCAGCGTATCTAGCATGATTAGCCAGAAACGGAAGGCTTCCGCGGTTGATGTCCAAGACATCCAACGGGCCTATCAGCTCTTCCTGGACTCAGATCGAAGTGCCCAGTACTTGGAGCAATCAAGCTCGCAATATATCAATGACGAAGGGGTCACGGCAGTGGATGCCATGGACACATCGGAGTGATATCGGAGGATGTGTATCATAAAAGATCATGAAAATTGGAGAGAAGAGAATTAGGCAGCAAAAAAAATATATTCATTCTATACTCTTAACATTAATGTCTAGAGCTCGCCAATCCGGTGTGACTGAAGGGTTTGCTAGAATCTGATCGGAAGGATCAGAAAGGAATGCTTGGACGGCACGGACATTATCATTCATGACTTGGACTTGTGACTTATATGTCACTGCCCGTGTTCGATAAAGGAGGGCACTCAGAGTAGGAAAGAGAACGCCAAAGTCTGATTGAGAATGGTGCAAGGAATTAAGGGCGAGGAAAAACAGGGCCTGGGAATTAGAGTTGGCTAGCAGAGTTCGCACTAAACGTAGATTGAGATCCCAGTTATGGAACTGCTCTGATGAGATGGTAATCGATCGGGCCTTCAAAGGAAGAGATAGACTCTGCTCTAGAGGAACGGCCCAAGGATCCAAGAGCACAAGTGATTTAGTTTGGAAAGGAGAAAGATACCTTTGATATTGCGGTGAACTAAGATTACCTGTCAGCGAGACCTTTTGATTAGAGGTAGTCGCATCAAGCGGTTCTAGAATAGGAGGTAGTTCATCTATGGGAGAAAGAATGGGCGTAAGATCAGGGCGGAGTCTTGGAGTCAATCTTGGACTCAAGACTGGAGTGACTGACGGGTCCATAGGAGCGGGATCATCATTATCTTCTTGAATATTCTCGTCCAAGTCCCGCGATTGTCTGTATAAAGTTTCCTGATGCAGAACATTATCCATTCCTTTATTTAGAGCTATCATGGTAGCCGCCCCGAATGAATGACCAGCCAGAATGATATTACCAGGATCGAGGTCTAAGAAGGACTTCGTGAAATCCGGCAATTGTTCTGTCTGAAGGAAGTCAATAGCCTGTGTGACTTCGTAACAGCGCTGTTTCAGCTGGTTCATCCGGAAATCTCTCGCATCATCGTCAAACGTAGTCACTCTAATATAATCTAGTCTTTTTCCGTGGATATCATAGGCCAGGGTACTAGAATGATCATTGTGCTGGATTGCAATGACGACATATCCGAACGAAGCTAAATCGCCACAGAATTGGCTATAGGCGTTGCATGAGCCACCTAAGCCATGAGAGAAAACGATGCAAGGCCATTTGGTATCAGCTCTTTTCAGCTTCTGAGACTCTATTGCCGGCATGCGAATCTTAGTGACCATACCACTGAGAGGATTGAAAGTAGACGACAGCACCGAGGAAACCCTACTGTTGATTCCCAGAAACTCACAATAGGCAGAAAGCTGTTCATTTCTAGGCTCCGGTAGCCAAAACGGTTGTGTTGTATTTTCGTGCTCAGCAATCTCGGCCGGGAAAAAAAGTCGGAAATGGACAGCGTCTACTGACATGGAGCCGAAGGTTTTCTTCTCGCCCCATGGTTCATGCACCTCGAATGTTGCGACTTTATATTTACCTCCGTAGTTAGGAAACGCCGGGAACATGATGACCCGATCGTCACCTCGACTCGAGCAGGTTACACCACACACGTGGGGCTGACCGATTCACGTGAGAACGGATCATAAGGTATTGTTTTCACTTGGTTTTCATCGAAATATTCAGTAGTACTTGTCGTAGGGAGTTATAATAATCACGAGATACTGCATTTATGTAAAAAAAAAATCGCCTTGCTTGATCAATCTTTATGGCTAACTTGAATTTTGAGTCCCCGGAATATGTAACAGCGATGTGAGCTGTTATGGACTATGAGATAAATGAGCAGAAACCGATGAAAGTACCTACCGAGTTTAGTTAAATCCGAATCCAGGACTAGTTATATTAGAAATGAGATCACTACACGAGACTTTCACTGTTGACTAGATATCTGATTCAGAGGCAGGTTTAGAGCTTCCAATAAATCTCGACATATTCATATTCCGAAGGAGTAACGCAATTCCAGGATCATCTCAATGAAGAAAGGAGATGAAGTAGAAATTACTCGAATAAGGTTCTACAATTCTATTGTGTTTTAGTCATGGACAAAATCAATGCATTCGAGAATAGGCAACCAATTGATATTGTCAGACGATAGCAATTAACAGGTATATTGATAGCTCTTCGGCTATCTTTTCTAGATTATGATCCATCCGCTTATATTTAGAACGTTCGTAACTTCTTCGCTCTCGGCCATAGCTATGGGAGCGCCGGGTAACGGCTCCCTTTGTCAGGAACAGAGCTGCAGCAACCAGACATCCCCTCTATATATTCGTGAACCAATGGTAGGTTGCTAAACTTGTCAAGAAACAGGTTTCAATTTTCTCGATCTTTTTTCTCGTGTTTATCATGATTGATTGTCTTACCAATGGTGACGGATTCAGACATTCAGGCTTGTCTCATGCCTCAGATTGGCGTACCTTCCACGTCGGCAAAAGTTACTTGACTGAATGATCATTTATGAGATCCGAAGAGGAAGAGTTCTACACCATAGTGGATGATATTAAACGATTCTTTATGGTTTCTTTAGATATTTTCTTTGCTGGCAGAAAAAGACTCTTGCCCAGCGTTAGTTACGAGACTTTAACTGCTTCTTGGACCTGTATCTCTCTTACAATGCTAACTCCTAGTCTCGTTCCGGGTACGCTAAAGAGGCCTTTTGTGTTCTAATTCCAGTGTTACTGTAAGCAACGAAGTTCAGCAAGCCTTCAACACGCTCAAGCTTGGAAAGACGACCAAGTTTGTCATTTGCAAGATTGATGACTCCACTATCGTCGTCGATGAAACATCAGAAGAACCAGACTATGATGCCTTCCTTAGCAAACTTCCCGAAAACGACTGCCGATATGCAATCTACGATTTCATTTACGAGACCAAATCCGGAGAAGGCAAGAGGTAAGCGGTGCATTTATACACCTCAAACTGACCATAAAGAAACAAGATCTGCTTCTTTTCGTGGACTCCCGATACGGCTCCTGTCCGAGTAAGTAAAGAACTTATCCAACCCAATTATCTAACTCACTTCCCAGAGTAAGATGATTTATGCCTCTTCTGCTGATGCTATCCGCCGCTCCCTCACTGGTGTTTCTGCTGAGATCCAAGGCACTGATTTCAGCGAGGTTGCTTTCGAGACCGTCCTCGATAAGGTCTCTAGAGGAGCCGGAGCCCACTAAGACTGGTAGAGTTGTGATCGGCTCAAGGTTCCATTCTCGCTTCTTATTCACAGTTATGAAGTCGACGGTTTGATTTTGGCCATCTTACTAATATGTAAGTCTACAGGATTTCTCTGTGTTTTTCGAGATCGTACTCAGTACCCTTTATTTTTAAGTTACGTAGACACACGAAATTGTTTATAACTTGGGTTGATGCGGCGCGCGCGGCGCTCCTATAAAAGCGCCACCTCGCGCTCTTGGACCCGTCTTACACATGTCCGGAGGAAAAGGCAAGTCTCATGGCGGTAAAGCAGGCCCCATTGGCGGCCGTCGTGAATACTCACATTCTCACCGAGCCGGCTTACAATTTCCGTGTGGGCGTATCAAGAAACTTTTAAAGGCTCAGTCCCAAAACAAGATGCGGGTGGGAGCGAAGGCCGCTGTTTACATTACTGCAGTTCTCGAGTATTTGACTGCTGAAGTTCTTGAGCTTGCCGGAAATGCAGCCCGACAACTTCATGTCAAACGTATCACTCCCCGTCATCTCCAATTGGCCATCCGCGGAGATGAAGAGCTCGACGATCTTATCACGGCCACGATCGCTTTTGGTGGCGTTGTTCCTCACATTAATCGGGTAAGTCCTTTGTGTAATTCGGGGCCTTGGATATTACCATTTAATATTTTTCTGTCTTCGTGCAGTCGTCTATCTGCTAGCTATTCTTAGCTTGTCTTTGACGTTACATATCATATTGCACTATCTTTTAATTTTCATCCTCAATTGAAGCCCACAAATACAGCCGAATTGAACTGGAAACAGTATCAACTTCTGTCTGTTGGTTAGCTCAACACTATGGCTCCTGCTCTCTTCGTTCGAATTACTAATTAATTAGGTGCTTCTTCTTAAGCATGAGAAGAAGAATGCCAAATAATGGAGCGACTAGATTATTTGTATTCTATCCTGTAAGTGTATTTAGCTGGTTGCATGGTAGCGTAGCTCCTTTTGAACTCATCGCCATTTCCCTTTTGGAAACGAATGTACATCGCGTGGATAATTATTCACTGTCTGGCGTTAGCCAGTTCCCAGCCATTATCAGATCTCTTGTTTGGAGCACAAGATAGTACAGTTGAAAATCTGGATTATTGGCTGCGATATGAAGAGGCATTATCTCTTAACTATATGATCTCCAACATCGGAGGCCCTAGGGGTTATGCGGTAAGCGATGCAGCCCCTGGGGCTGTGATAGCCAGTCCCAGTCGCCATGATCCAGATTATTTTTACCAAGTAAGTCATTGCATGCGGGAAGAAGCTTAATGGTCGTGTGTCATCTGATCGATGGCGCTGTAATTGTGGGGTAGGAGCAGAGCTTATCAATGATAACGCAAAAGCATCTTTGAGTAAATCTACTGACTAAAGTGGGTCCGAGACGGTGCCATTACCATGAAACTTCTCATTGATCTCTATGACGAAAGTGGGGAACCTGAATTTGTTCCAATCATTAGCGACTACATAGAGATGACGAGGATCCTGCAGCAAACAAAGAACCCATCGTCCTCTCTTTGGGGTGGAGGTTTAGGAGAGCCAAAATTTGAAAGAGATGGATCAGCGTTTACCGCTGAATGGGGCCGTCCTCAGCGAGATGGCCCTGCTTTACGGGCCATTGCTCTCATTTCCTATGTTTATACCCGCACGAACTTGGGCCTGACGGACCCAGGAGATGATATAGATCTCTTTTACACCATCAAACAGGATCTAGAGTATGTATCTCATACATGGGCTATGTCAGGTTACGATTTGTGGGAAGAAACGTTTGGGCTACATTTCTTCACCGCTATGGTCCAATACAAGGCTCTATCTATGGGAGAGAGAATAGCCAAAGACTTTGATGACTACGGAGCAGCCAAGTGGTACAAGTTACAAAAATTTGCCATGCGTCGTTTTATTGGTTCATTTTGGGATACTGAACGAGGCCATCTTATCGAAACACTTCAGACCACTAGAAGTGGTGTTGACGCAGCTCTTCTGCTGGGAATTATTCACGGTGATGTATCTCCTTTTGACCTGGATATTTCACTGCCATTATATCCTGTATCTAGCGATGAGGTCTTATACACCTTCGCTCTTCTCCTTCACGACATGGCCTACCGATATCCTATAAATCTGCATGAATCGCCTGTAGGTATAGCTGTTGGACGATATCCAGAAGATATGTATGACGGCGTAGCGTTTGACCACGGAAATCCCTGGTTTCTTTGCACGTCGGCCGCAGCTCAAATCATTTATGAGCTCATTATTGAACTTGATGAAATCGACAATGACCTCACATTTTCGGAAATGAATTCAGCCTTTTACGCGCCGATTCTAGAGAAAGAAGGAATAAGCATTAGAGTCAACCAGACCTTCATAAAAGACAGCCCTGAGTATAATTCCACTTTGCGTTCACTTTTCGATTTCGCGGATTCATTTTTGGCAGTTATACATCGCCATGTTGATGCAAATGGTCGCATGAGCGAGCAATTTGATGCCTCCACCGGTTTCCAGCATGGGGCTGAATCTCTGACTTGGAGCTATGAGTCTTTCATTAATGCCGTCCGCTCCAGGCGGAAGGCACGTCCACGGGTTGTCGACCTGGCAAGAACCAAACTATAGATTGTATTGATATGCTATTTGCTGACTTGAGACTGATTCATATTATTCGAGAAGCGATTCTTACTTTTGCAGTACCGTGCCGAGAGCACTAGGCTCTTCAAAAAAAATCATCCGAGAGAGGTTTAGCTTTGAATTTACGAGCACTGCGTTCAGCTGGCTTATATAGCATCCTAGATCCCGCAATTGTAGCCCTCAAATTGCCAGGGAGGTATAAAACGAAGGAGCATGATGCTTTTGGGACGATTCGTGTCACTGCAATTGCGTGAGCATCATCGAAGAGGGATTCAAAAGTCTTCAGATTTCTATTATTATTGAGAGGTGCGGGCAATGCTAGAACTAACGTAGACTTGGATTCAACAATGACCACACCCGTAAGGCCAACCAGGGAGGGGCACTTCGACTTAGCCACTTGGACGACAGCTCCATGGAAATCAGCCGAGGCTAGCTTTGTGGTTATAGAAAGAACGCCAAGGGGTGAGTCTGGCTGCAGATTACCTATCAAAGTACAAACATAGCTTTTCCATAAGGAATGGAGCTCTTGGTACTGAGACATGCTCCCGTGCTTGTATTCGCTTTTGTTCCTACGTTGTCCTCGTATCCAATCCCACAGCTCTTGACGCAAATCTATCTTTCGATAGGTAACCTTTTCGCAGCAATGATCCTCCAATCGTTCTCGAACTTCAGGAGGTTTCGATTTCATCCGAGTCTTTTTCTTAAACCTCCGTTTGTCTCTTCTCATATCCTGCAATGTCAGAGTAGTGTTAGTATTGTCCTCAGCGGTTGGCTCAAGTGCCAACGGCCGATAAGCGATTTTTTCTTCATATACGGATGCAAGCTGAGAAGGTGTAGAAGCGCTCGTTTCGAGAAAATTGTCGCTATCGAATGTCAGATTTAGTATCTTTTTAATGACGGGCTCTGCTTCTCGGTACGAAGCAGACACATCTTCAGACATAGTATGAAGCCGTGCTGCTCAATAGCTATGGAGAGTCATCAATCGAGGATGTCATTTACTTGGACGTGCTGAGAGTTACAGAGGTAGCGTCTCGCGATAAAAAGGTCATGCGTCCGACTATGATTTCCGCACTTGGTCTGAGAATACGTCCAATAATAGATAGATAGTCAGATAGATAGACGAATTTGGGAGATGAAGATGAGACTGCTTAGTTTGAGAAAGAAAGTCAGCAGAAACTTCACAACTACGCAAGAAGAATTCTCTAAATGATATATAGCAACTGCAACCCTTGCACATATGTCCGTCGCATCATAAGCATCATTAATTCATGACATCGTAATGTCGTAACTCGTGCTCTATGTCTCTACTTTTCAGTTTCACTTGACACCGCAGCCATGGTCAGAGCCTCAAGGTTGGAAGTAGCCTCATCGAATGCTCCCTTGTATGGCTGACTCCTGTCATAACCATACTGCTGTCCAAAACTATGGTTGAGATGGTTTGGAGAGCCCAAGCTCGATTCTAATGACATCTGTCCGAACGCACCATTCAGATCGTTAACTCCGCCGCGACCAAAAGGCTCCTCTTGCTGGTAACCACGAAGGGGCAGTCCGTTGAATCCATACTGGGGATGCTGCTGCGTTGGTTGTGGAGGAGGATAAGCGTACATGCCTCCAAAGCCACGGACATCGACGGAGGATTTTGTCGGGCGAAGACTCGCTCTGTTCTGAGGGCTAACTCCAGGTACAAACCTAGACCCAAAGGGTGGGCTAACCTGAGGAGCTCGAGTCACGAGAACCGCTCGAGCTTCGCCGTCACCTCTCGATGTGTGAGAGAGACCCATATGGTGAGCAAGAAGATGAACCGTTCGGCGCTGAGCGGGGCTAAGTGAAGAGGAGAAGACCAATTCGGTTCGAGAACGGTCATCACGGAAGAGTAATATCTGAGAGTAGATATCAAGAGTATCACGATCGTTGAGATCCAGTTTCGAAATAGCCGACTGCTGAGATCTGTGCTGCTCCTCAAGCTGTCCGCGTTTCTCTCTCTTTTCACGCTCAATCCTTTCTCGTTCGGCCAAAGGTAACATCTTTTTATATTCTACCCGTAATTTCCTTCCGGAGATCTCATGACCATTGAGATGAGCAATAACCGCCGCGGTCTCGTCGGCAGTTGTGAAATTAGCAAAAGCGAGGCCACGGAAAACGCCATTATCAAAATGATAATTGAAAGCATAGGGAATAGGAAGACCGAGCTCAAGCATTAATTCTAACAGCTGCTCCTTTTTGATGGCAAAGGGGATATTTTTGATCACAATAGCGGTAGGAATAAGGTCATCATCATCCTTAGCACCAGAAGGAAGCGCCGAATTAGAAGAGACCAAATTTTGAGGAGTCAAAGAATTCGAACCCAGTTCAAACTCTGGCCTTGACCGGGAAACACTTGAAGGCGCTGCCAACGACACCGAACTCGGAGCCCTAGAAGACAGGGCAGACGTAGGTCTTGCAGTATTAGCTTGAGTTAAAAATGACTGCGATTCAGGGGCATCAAGCCAAGAAGGTCGACGGCTTAAGGTGCCTGGCCTTACCGGAGGCGCCCACGGACCGGAAGCTAGGGGAGAAGGAGGGGAAGATAGGGTTGGCGAAGCCTTGAAAAGCGTCGAATCAGTTGCCACGGATGTCATGGAGCCTGCAAAAGTATCAAAATGACGCGAGTGCGTCCGCTGCGTCTGAGATTGCGCAGGAAAGGAACTGCTGGAGGACGCCATACTCGAAACTGAGCTCGATCTTGTAGTCATTCCAAATGAGGTATGCTGAGCTATAGGAGAATTACTTGCCGAAGGCGGAGAAGCAGGTTGACCTCGATTCATTATTGAGCCAATCAATGGTCTTGCAATGGAATTACAGACAAGGGAACAAGTTCGTAAATCAAAATGCCCTCGATGACCTTGAGATATATCCAATAACGACGTAGAGATGTACTTTCGACTCTGCCGGCTTGATTATCTAGTCGCAGCCTCAAGCGGGATGGTGGACTGATGGTTGATAGGCTTTTGAGGGTGAAACGTTGCAACGGTGCGGAACGTTCATATCCAGCTTCCAAAGCTGTCGCCAAACTGACCCATTAGAACGGATCTACGAGGATTCATTTACAAGGAGGTTTTATAAATCAGAACTACTTCTGCCGGCTGAAGAAGAGAGCTTATCAATCCTTTTTACTTTCTTTTGCATCCTGGAGCAGCCAATCAGAAGTGGCTTATTGGCAAAGTATCGGGAGGTCATTAATCTCTATCGGCAGACTTACGTGTCACAAGAGGGTAAACTCAATCTCCTGTGCAATAGCTGCTCTCACAATTGTCAGCACCGAGAGCTTATTCTCTTGGTTATTGTGTCAGTGGTCACCGAAAGAATAGAAATTTTCTTCGTCATAGTTTGTAGCCGAGATATTGGTCAGAGAGACAAGCTCTATTTGCTTGGAATATAACTTCTTTTAAAAGACTGAATTAGTCTCACAGTAGATAGGCTGAGATTACACTTTTCAGCTCATCTTTTTACTCGAGCAGTGGAGTCACGGATTGAATATGTCAAGCCACTAAATGTAAATCTAACAGGCAGGTCATGTATGTGACCTGCCTGTGCGTGTGCGAGCAGGCTTACATATTCCTAAAACATCACTCATCATGGAGAGAGCATATGTTCGTTGAATAATGTACAAAATACAGGATAAGAAAAATGCCGCTATTCACCGGTTCCCGTCGACTCAGATTCGGCCTCGAGAGCCTTTTGTCTTTCGCGTTGGGCGATTAAAATCTTTCTCTTCTTCTTCATTGAGCCTCCAGCAATGACATCCTTATTAGGAAACACCCGCAAACTATTGATAATATAGCCGCCTCCCGCTTTCATTGTCATTTTAGGATGATATCGGCCAGGAAGTACTTGATATCGACGAGCCCTAGTCTCGAGAATCTGCGGCGCTAGGAGGCGTCCATCGTTTTCCAGAATGGTGATTAAATCCATCAATGGCTCCTTTGCAGGGTGATAGAAAATAACGGGGGCTGATCCCGCGACGACCTCAATGAGATCATTATAGATATCCTCATATCGTAAGGTTGAAGCAACTATAAGAGCATTAAATTCTTTACCAGCCATCCAGGATCTGATTCGAGCTAATTCTTCAGTACGAGCCAGCCGTTTGTAATATTGAGCTCTCCTGGCCGATTTCATGGTCGCCAAAACCTCATCACTTAGCTCTTTCTGCTTGTGCTCATCTTCCTCAGGGTGTAGGAACTGAAGCCAGCTGATCGACTTCACGACTTCATCTTTAGCGGAGTCAGATGCTCCAAGGTATTTTAGAAAATCCAGTGTCCCATGCTCGTTTTCGTGTACGTGAACTATAGTACCGTAGCCTCCCATTCGCTCCAACATCGTAGTGACAAGTAACCCTCCTGTCTCATCGACCACAAGGTACTTTCCTCCATTTGATTCTATCGCAGGTTGGATATTTGCTAGAGACATGATCATTCCCATTGTCTCCTGAGTTAATTCCAAAATACGGGCCGAATCTTTGAAAAAAAAGTGCTCCTGTAATATATTGCTGCTCATTGGTTCCAGTTTTATGCATTTGATAAACTTTCTTATTTTCCGTTTGATGTATTTTTCTTTGGAATAACCAGTCTTAAGCTGGAATTGTTCGTGAGAGCTAATGACTCTGTCAATAATCTCTTGTCCCCTGACACTCTGGTCTTTTTTCAGAGCTTCGATCTCCTCCTGTGTCAGCCCTTGAGCATTTTGATCATTCAAGATCTTTTGATTTGTGTCATTTTCGTCACCGTCAATATATCCTTCATTTTCATTATTGTAGTCATCTGCTAGTCCGCTAATGTCAACCAACTTCAACTTCTTATCTTCTAATATCTCATAAGTCCAGCCGTAAGGATGCCCCAGCACATCGTCCACCTTGAAACTTCCAAATTTTCCCATCTTGATCGTCGTTCCTTTCACAAGGTGGATTATCTTGATAATTCTATTATGATCTAATGGTAATCTCACGGCAACAAATGCATTTTCGTCGATTATCGTAGCCGGTCTGAACGTTTCTCCCATGCTTTTGTGATACGTCTTCACTTAATTTTATTTTTTCCTAGAACTGAGGAAAATCTCCGTAACGGACAGGGTAAAATTTATCTCCCAAGCCAAAAAAATTTCCCAGTCCTTCCGTCAACACATGGGTCGCAAAGCAAAACTCAAGCAAGGTGCTCCTCCTTCCCTTGATGACTTTTTAGCTAAAAAGGAGAAACGGAAAGCTAATGGTTCTTCTGCAGCCTCTGAAAAATCTAAGCGAGTTAAAGTCGAGGCCCCAAAGAAGTCTTCCAAGAAATTCGAAAAGCAGAGTTTTGATAACGATAATAACGATGACAACGATGGTGGATTAGATGAAACGAAGAAAACACTTTTTGATGACAGCGATGAGGAGAGTTTTATCGAAGATGATGACTTTTTACAGGAAGAGGAAGTCTATGATTCCGATGAATCTCAAGATCACCCTAGGTTTTCGGATGATGATGATGATCCGGAAGCGTTAGAAAGAGCAAATGAACAAGGTCTGTCGAAAGCTTTTGAGGAGTCGTCTGAAGAGACTTCAGGAGAAAGTGCTGATGAGAGTGTGGGCGAAGATGAGGGTAAAGAAGGTCAAGGCGAAATCCAAACGAACATTGACGCTGTATTACCAACAGGAGAACAACTAGAACATGAAAGTTTTCAACCGCCTGATATGGCCATGTTGAGGGCTAGAATCATGGAAATTGTCAAGGTTCTCGAAGATTTCAAATCTCGTGCTGAGCCGGGTCGAAGTCGCATAGATTATACCGAACAACTATTGAATGATATATGTTCATATTATGGATACTCTAGGTTTCTAGCTGAAAAGTTATTCGACTTATTCTCCCCAGCTGAAGCCATCGAATTTTTTGAAGCTAATGAAGTAGCACGACCCCTGACAATCCGAACAAACACTTTGAAGGCTCGTCGACGTGATTTAGCCCAGGCTTTAATCAATCGTGGGGTCAATCTACAACCCATTGGACCGTGGACAAAGGTGGGTCTGCAAGTATTTGAGAGCCAAGTCCCCATTGGTGCTACACCTGAATACTTGAGTGGTCAATATATTATACAAGCTGCCTCGTCATTTCTTCCCGTCATGGCTCTTGCCCCTCAAGAAAATGAGCGCGTTCTTGATATGGCTGCGGCTCCTGGAGGAAAGACGACGTACATAAGTGCTCTAATGAAGAATACAGGGAGTGTTTTTGCTAACGATTCTAACAAATCCCGAACAAAGTCACTGATTGCCAACATTCATCGTTTGGGATGTCACAATACCGTTGTATGTAATTATGACGCTCGAGAGTTTCCTAAGGTTATGGGAGGATTTGATAGAGTTTTGCTAGATGCTCCTTGTTCAGGAACGGGTGTTATATCGAAAGATCCTGCCGTGAAAACTTCAAGAACGGAAAACGATTTCATCAACCTTCCCCATTTACAAAAGCAATTACTTCTCTGTGCTATTGATTCTGTCAATGCTCATTCTTCTACTGGTGGTTATATCGTTTATTCTACATGTTCAGTTATGGTGGATGAAAATGAATCAGTTGTCGATTATGCCTTACGGAAACGGCCTAATGTGAAGCTTGTAGAAAGCGGACTGGAAATCGGACGTCCCGGTTTCACATCATTTAAAGGGAAAACTTTCAGTCCGAAATTGAGTCTGACTCGCCGGTACTATCCTCACACTCTGAATGTGGATGGCTTCTTTGTCGCGAAGTTCAAGAAGATAGCTCCTGGAGTGAATGATAAGGGCCAACCAGGCAAGGGAGAAGTCCAGTCTGCGAAGAATGGGGAAGAAACGAATATCGAATTCACTCAATTTGAGTCTGAGGAGGATGAAAAGATTATCGAGAAAGCCAAAGCAAAGAACTTGAAGAAGAAAGGTATCAAAGTTCAAAAGAAGGCTCCCATCTCATATTAGGGGACACTTCAACACCTGATACACCGTTAAACTCCCTCATAAAAGTTCCCATTTCGATTTCTGCATCATGTACTATAGCTGTTTTGTTCAAGAATACTGGGTCTTGTACCAGAAGACTATCTTAAGAGCCGGCGGCCTCATGTAATCATTCGCTTAATACAAATGCATAGTCGAACTATTTGTCTTTGTACATCACTCATGTAACATGTTACCTACCGATCAGTGTCAGTCTTTGAATCGGTGCCAAGCCACGGTCCTACGGTCCTCAGCTAAAGCCGTCTTGCCGCTTGAATGCCTTTATGGCGCTTTCACCGAAAGCATAAGGACAAGACCAGTCAAGAAGCAAGTGGCAGTGGTCCCAGTTCCTTCTCTGATGGTCTCAAAGGTTAATACCGGAAAGTAGCTTTGCTGATCCATTTAGATGATTACAGCTCTAAATCTGACCAATTCACAGGGTTAAACCTGGTATCCACACTTAAAGAGCCAAAAATGGGGACTCAAGAAGGCCAAGATGAAGCTGAAGTACCTTATCATGGAGAGGACGATGTTGACTACCAATCTATGACGAACGCGTTTCCTAGATCATCGTCTTCTTCATTTACGAATCAAGTCGTTGACGCACCTGGACCTTCAGTATATGATACTCTATTTGCTCCTGAGACCGGCCACACTCTTTGTCTCAATACAGATGATCGCAAGTGTCATGTTAGGACGCCTTTGGCGCGCTATTTATATATGGTATCTGACCCCGATAATGAAATGGACCGTGTATACTTAAAGAAGAACCAAAGAGGGCAAAAGAGACCGCATAATCTTCATTTCCATCACCAATATCATCTCCCCGGGATTGCCGATGCTATAGGCGGAGAAGAAGACGGTGAACGGCAAAGTAATATTGATATTTTAATAGAAAACCAAAGAGGATTGATTCTTTTTGGCAGCTTGCTGTTTCATTCGAAGCTCTTAGGTCGATTTGATCCTCCAGCATGGATAAATGACCGAGGAGACTACTCTGCCGTTGATATCCATACTGCGCATCTGCCAGATCCCTTATGGAAATGGTCTTGGAGTCGGTGGTATGTAGATATGTCCCGAGATACGGACGAGCATGGTTGGCAATACGCCTTCTCATTTACTACTCACCGTTGGCATGGGCGGCCGGTCTTCTTCCATTCCTTTGTCCGTCGAAGAATATGGCTTAGAAAGCGTGAACGGTTGCAACCAGAGGAAATAGTCTATCTGATGGACCGCCCGAATGATTCCTCTGCGGATGTTCTTCGCCCTACTGCTTCCTTAGAGGAAAAATCACTCAACCGATCATTTTCGAACGCACGGCATAACTTTGGCGCCACTGACACGCAATCTCGGAATATGGTGGATCTGAAAGCTTACAGTACCACGGGTTCTTTTGGAGAAGCCGAGCTTGATGGTGGCATGTTCAATTTTGAAGATCACGGTAATTTTCGCACTCATTATGATGATTCAAGTAGATCATCTTTAGCATCTCAACTGAGACAAATTAACAGTACTGATTTTGGCGAAAATGAAACAAAGATGACGATATCGAATATGCCAGTTTTACAGGAAGCTCTGAAGCAGGCCCGAATAGACAGGGAACGAATGGCCGCCTTGGAGCAATATTTATCAAACGCTGGTCCAGAGTTGTCCAAAATGGACAAGTTTGTGCTCATTCTTATGGGTAACTTTGATTTTTTGGAATCCCGAAGATTATTTCTCCGTCGCTTGGAGGAAATTCGACATGATCTTGAGGGAAAAGAGGAAGAAGGGACACAGGATATCCTACAGGGCTTAGACCGTGCGATTGAGTTGGGGAAGAGGCAGCTAGACAAAGAGGAATTCTATTCTGATAAAGTTACTGGAGGCAAGGAAAAGGAGTAAAGCATCTGGGAGGTGGTTGTTTTCCATCTTAGCATTTATTGAGGGGTTATTGATCTTAAAGATTTAGTTTGGAAATGCCGTAGAGTCTCGGAGAACACAACTGAGAACAGAATTCGGCAAGTTTTGATATTTGTAGATAGCAAGCTACATGAGGATTATAACCGCTAATTATACATATAATGATAATAATATACACTATCTGGCCTCGAATTGGACTGAAGTTAGAGAAATGTCAAACATTAGAGACGTACCCATTCGTCGAGTTCGTCGTTTGTAAAGTACCCGATGGCCGCATTCCTTGCATCGTACAGGGTCGCCTTTGACGAGGACATTTGTAGCTGCACAATTTGCACAAATATAACCGACTGCCATGGGAGCAGGACGAGAGCTTGCGACTTGAGAATTCGTGGCCGACATGAGAGCAGGCCTCGTTAAAGCTCGTGAAAAATTGCAGTAACGGTCGACAAAACGTCTCGAGCTGAAAAGCCTAGTTACCGAGTGTACTGAATAACATCCTCACGAATGCAAGAGACAACGCTCAAGAGTGCAACCTTTTTCAGTTGTCTAGACTTTCCAAAATTATATATGATACACTCCTCCCATTTCTTAAGTTAACTGAGGATGATATGACAGAATTAGTAGCCCAGCTAGTTGAGAAAGAATGTCTCAAGAGAACGAGCTAGATCCTTTATGTAAACATATATATATATATATACATAAAGTTGCATATAATGTAATAACCCCATAGGATTAACATTAACAGAACACGCTTCTTCAGCGTGCTAATTCCCCTCAAGGCTCGATGCTCTGTATCGATTATCGTTCCCTTTTCTGTGTCGACCGCGATACCTTGCAGCGTCGGCGACATCACATTTACTTGAGAAAGTTCTAAAGAATGAGTCCCCTGAGGGGGATAAAGAATCCACATCTTGGTCCGATTTTGTCAAGTTTACGAGGAGACATTCAAGGAACTTTAACAGGATCAAGATTCAAGCTATCGAAAGATGAATATGAGCGGATGGTGAAGAGTCCCAAGGTGGGGGGTAATTTAGGAGAGGGATATGCAGTGAATCAGACATTCGAAAACGACCGGCTTGGACGGCAAGATGATGCACTTTTGCGATCGATGGAACAAAGCTTTGCCGATCTGAAGAATTTACTCCAAGAATTGCCAAAGGAAGGATCATCACCAACCCATTTGATCAACAAGAACGATGAAAAAAGAGGGATAATATATGATCTAAGAACTGAATATAGACCGGGATATGGACGACTATTAAAAGAATCGTCGTATGGAGGAGAAGGATTAAAGCTGACGGAGTCGCAGGGAACGTCTCGGATGGTGTTCGGACAGGGATATCTACGACCTTCTGACTGGCTTGAACCGACAGAGGTAACCAGGTCATTGCTAGAAGCGGACAAGAATTACATACCCTATCAACTGAAAGTTGCGGTGCAAATGTTATCTAGTAATACCTTCCAATCAGTCCCTGAATCGGAAAAATCTCCACTCCGACCAGAGCGCATCCGGACTAAGATTGGTCAGTCAACCTTCTCAAATCGCGCCTTACCAAAAATGCCTCAAGTGTGGTCTTCTGCTTCCTTCGCCTTTTACGTGCGAAATCTAACCATGTGGAATTATGATCCAAGCAAGACGACCATTTGGGGGACACAGTCTTCGTTTGTGCAACATATTCTGAGACTCCTTTTCAGAGCTGATAATAAGGCGACTCAAGATGTGCGGTCGGCAGTTGCCTATAATTATGCCATAAATTACTTCGCATCATTAGGAGATTATCGGACAGCTCGAGCGTTATTTAGCCAAATGTTACATTTCAACATCTTGCCGCAGATCAATACTTTTCATTGCTTAATGTCTAGCACTGTCCAGTGGAAAAAAGAGTACAGAAACTATCCCGTCATTCTGGTCGCAGAATATATTAGGATCCTTTATGTCAATAGTTACACAGGCAATCCCGTCACATGGACAATCCTTCTCCAGTCTTGTCCCAACATGGCGTCCAGAATTTACGTTCTAGAGGCCATGGACGACTTGGGAATCCGATGTTACGCTCCAACACTAATTAACGTCATCTCATGCCTTGTTCGTGATCACCATTTCTCTCCGTTTGTGGTTATGAAACAGCTGAAGTCAAATTTCGGGGGATCACTTTCAATTCCGACCATCAACCGCATCATTTTTCTCGCCCTATATAGATTCACAAAGACCGATTGCAGAGGGACTTACTTTACTACTCAGTTTAATAAAGTCTATAAAAGATGTTGGGATTTAGTTCATTCTTTGGCTAGGTTTCCAAATTGTCGTCCTTCGGTAGCCACCCTTCATGTCTTGATGGCGCCGTTTAAGAATGGCAATCTGGCTGCTGCCATCGGCTTAGTGGAATACATGAGGACCAAATTCGACATTAAGATTACATCAAAGACATTGATTAAACTACTCGGCTGTGGAATCAACTCAGATATTAGAGATTCCTATGCACGTTCCCTGGAAATCTTGGCCTCAATGCATTTGGCGATGTTCGGACCATCCAGGCAATTAGACTTCTATCTAGCGGTCTCTAGAGATCAGACATTGGATCCCATAAACCCGTCTTCTCTTAAAGGGAAGGCAAACGCGAAAGAGCTGCGACACGTTTTTGAATGTCTGTCTTGGGATCATAGCCCTATCATTGATTATTCTAGAAAGAAAGTGGGTCCGTTGGCGCAATACTGGGGTTCTATGTCTTTGAAGCAAATGGCCGAGTGTCGAAATAGAGGCTTTGTATCCAGGAAGCGAAAATATGGTCCCATAAAAGAATATTACCGCTCCCTGGAGGAGACAAGAGAGGATCTGAACGTCTTGGCCAGTAAATATGGCCTTGACGAAAGTATCTTTCGCTAATACTTACGATTTTGGAAAAGGTTAATGATAAAAAGTCATTTTATATGAAAGCATGATATAATCGCTTGTCCGCTGTAGAAATGGATGTAACACCTTATGGTCACTCGATCCCACACGATCAGGACATTGGGTCTTAATTGACGCAATATTAATGAGTTTATCTACATGATGACAGACGACCTTTATAATGACAGAGCCATCATTTATTCAGGAGGTTGGAAATGCATTTTTCCCGGTTAACCCATAGATTCCAGTACTATTGAGTAGGAGGCACGCGCATTTACAACTCTAACTGCAGACGAGCGTACTATACCAGTAAAAAGCAACTAGTGGCTCTTAAGAAGATTCACCCTATTGGATGGAGTGATCAAGAAGTTAAGGAGGCAATTCGCTATGAGGCAGATCTCATGGCGGACCTTAGACACGTCAATATAGTACAACTTCTTGGAGTTGATCAAGACCTCGATGGCAAGACTGTACTCATATATGAGCTTATGCGCTATGTATAATTATGATGCGAGTCATGACTGATAAGGAGGATCTGGAATATCTATTGGATGTCCGACAGACACAGTTTCAGCTTGATTATGGTAAATGTCAAAGACATCAGGGCTGATTTTAGTCGGAACAATGATGAGACAAATATTTCAGGGATTGGACTATATCCATAGTAAAGGGATAATACATCGGTGAGACGAACAATGACTACTGACTAATTTCAGTGACATAGGGGTGTCAAACATATACTTAACTGATACAGGATTTATCAAAATAGGTATGAAAACTGTTTCTATTGTTAAGACTGCAGGGGATTTTGGCACGAGTCGACGTGAAGATGGATCTCTTAGCCCAGATGCCACTACATTATGGAACCGTGCTCCCGAGGAATTCTCGTCACCTTCTTATGATTGCTCAGTAGATATTTGGTCCGCTGGGTGTGTCATGTTGGAGCTTAGTTTAAACGAAGTCCCGTTTCCCGGAAGAGATGAAGACGATATGAAAGCCCTTATCAATGCAGGAACAGGGAAAGCTATTTTCCCAACTGCAGGTACAACAAATCAAGTTAGTAGATGGACCGAAAGATTATGTGATGACCGACTGATTTGCGACCTTATCAACGACATATTCGATATTCCAAGGCCTTCAGCTTCTCAATGTCTTCGTTATACATTTGTACGAGATGCGCCCCGCATAGACAGTTTTGAGACGTATCTCAAAAGTATACTATAGGTTGTTTAATATGAATATCTGGGTGTATTGGAAATCTCAAAAGCAACTAGCCCTGGCAACATAAGATGATATACATCTACGTGCATAAAACTAGCTATTGAATTCTATAGATCTCGCCTACATGACTGAAATGTTAACGCCCGCGTTGGTATATCGTATGTCACAAGACATGAAACGAGTCCAAGCCTTTCTGCGAAATATGAAGCCTAATCCTATTCTTTCGACACATATAATTCCATAAATCACCATGTTCTCGAACAATGGTGCAACGTGGTATTACTAAAACTCTTGAGGGAATATTTCAGAATATTGTTGGGACCTTCCCGTAATGACCAGACCTATAGTGAGAAGAAAGTTGATGACTGCTGCAATAGCCGAAATAATCCATGAACCTTGTACGTGTAAATTGGATCCTGGCTCAATGCCCAAAAGAACAATCAATTGAGTGGTGGTCTGGAAGAGCCAAGTCAGGACGAGACAAAGTATCAAAGGACCTGATGTCTGAAACATTAACGTTCGATTAGAAGACCAAATAAAAATGAATGCTATCAGAGTAAGAATATTCATAATGAGTACCAATGAATCTGTGAACTCGGCTGATTTCCACACTGAACAAAAGAACTCGTCTCGGCTTTGTTTGCCGCAAGAAATGATTGAACATGAATATGGTTCAATTTGTCGACCTTCAGAATCAAGGATTTTCTCACATATTCGAAAGAACCCGAGGTGGGAATGCTTAATTCCCTCTGAACTTGAAGTCACACCTCCAAGCCAAAAATCAGTAAAGAGACCTACGGTGGAAAGGACGACAGAGGTCAAATAGAATATGAAGGTAAGTAAATATACCTTGCTTGAATAAGACAGATTCCCCATGATTGGGATTATTGTATCACACACTGTGGGGGGTGGGGAGGCACCAAAAGGAGACAAGCGCGAGGCTCCTCTTTGGGAATCCGTTACCAGGCACGCGAAGTACGTCTGATCAAGTCAGGCTAATTTAATTTGCCTACGCAAAGATTGGATAGGGGCAGGAAGGAAATTTTGATTTCATCCTAAAAGAAGGGAATTGGACGATACATTGGGATAGACACTATCTCCAGGAGAGTTTTAGTGAGAGGCTTTCAGTCTAGTGAAATTAGACCCACCAGAAGGAGGAATTTGGAGCCAGTTCTTCTCATCATAGACGTAGTTTCCTTCAATCACATGAAAAGTATAGGCATATCGAGACCTCTGAGATTTGTTTGGGGCAGATCGGTGAAGAAGATTGCCATGAATCAGAATCAAAGAACCAGCGGGGCATTCTAGGGCTTTATAATCCTCTTCATTAATAGACGGCCAGTCTGGGGCATCTTCAACAGGCTCGAACTTGGTTCCTCCATGACGATCTCGAACGAACCGTTCTCTCACTGAAGCCCATTTATGAGACCCAGGAATGGCTGCGAGAGCTCCATTATCTTTGCGACATTGCTCAAGGGCATACCAGAAGCCAACGCATGAAGAAGGATAAGTATAGAGGAAAGTTGCGTCTTGATGAGGTGGAACTGCTCCTCCAGTTTCGGCGGGTTTGAGAATAATCATAGATTGAAGAACCTTAGGGTTTTCAAACGCTAGAGATCGGGATATTTCAAGATTCCGCCGATTGATAGTTATAGATTTGAATTCGGGGCAGAGTTCGTGAACAGCGTGCCCAATCTTGTTGATGGCCTGACTTTTAGGGACAGTCAACTCGCCTTCAGATAACGCACTTGGTTCTAGGAAAAATGAAATTTTATCAGATGAGTTGAGGAAATACTCATCACCGACATGTTTGGTAGTTTCCCCAGTCTCGAAAAGGGTCATTGGGTGAGTCGAGAGATCCAGATCATCTATCATCTCATCAGTTACTCCAATCAATGAATCACATTGGGTAAATGATAGTTCGCCGTGGATGATGAGATACCCATTGTTATGAAAGAAGTCGAGCTGCGACGGAGTCAACATGAGTATAGCGCTTCAGGAAAGATAAACCTATAAACCAGCTCCAGATTAATAGACTTTCAAGCAAAAACAATAGAGGAGCGTCCTGTGTCTTTAGCAAATTGATAGCTGTGCCTAGAGATAAGCTGCCACCGTAGCGTTTCCATAAGATTTACTAGTAGGCGATAACAAGAAGGCTTGCCGAAGCCGGTAAGGGGCTCATCAATACCCTTTCTAATCCAGAGACCGGTCAAAGAAATCTACGGGACTAACCACCGTCCATATTTACCAGGTAGTCACGATCTAGTATAATTATCATTCTTACTCTAGATACCAGATCGGGATCATATTTCGCGCTAATATGCTGATCAGGTCAGTTTTCAGACCATTACTGGCATCGTCTCAAGGTCTTCGTTTCGTTAGGCGTTACCTATACCAGAACGCCATCTTATCATCACCGATGTCTTTCAGTCAAGTTTTTAACCAGTAAGTTACCTTGTTATACAGTTAGCTCATTCCAGAATTGATACGTCTAAAGATAACTTTATTAATCGTGAGTTTCCATCTTGATTGAATCACAGCTCGCCTGAGGTTCGATGATCTTCAATAATGTCCAAACTTTGTATGAATATATCTACCGTCAATTGCTTGCAATTGGTTCTTCTTATGTTTCTAATATACTGTCTTTTTATTTATTCCCCTTGAATCCTATCGAGATCTCACCTCGGGCACCGTGAATTCCAGTACGGACTTTGACCGTTATTCATTGGATCCGTTGTGGACCACAAACGCTTATCCTATGCTATATAATTACAAAGCTCTCACAGAGTCTGACCATAGGACTTTCGAAGGCTGTCTCAATTCCATCGGTTTCAGCTGAACCTGAGAGACGCCCGCAGGTAGTGGAAATGGGCCAATTTCTAGCATCTGAATTGAGAAATCTAGGGGTTGACGTCACTCTCAAACCTCTAGGCCCTCAGCCTGGGAAACCAGACCTAGAGCTGCCTCCGGTCGTTCTTGGGAGGTATGGGAATGACCCTGCCAAGAAGACAATCTTGGTCTACGGTCACTATGATGTACAGCCAGCTAGTCTTGAAGATGGTTGGGATACAGAACCTTTCAAATTGACCCAGCAAGGGGATAAACTCCTAGGCAGAGGCAGCACCGACGATAAGGGGCCCGTGATTGGATGGGTGAATATCATCGAAGCCCATAAAGAGGCTGGCGTGGAATTTCCGGTTAACTTGCTCATGTGCTTTGAGGGAATGGAGGAATATGGTAGTGAAGGTCTCGATGATTTGATCTATGCGGAGAGCAAACAGTTCTTTAAAGATGCAGATGCCGTATGTATCTGCGATAATTACTGGCTGGGCACTAAAAAACCTGTTTTAACTTATGGGCTTCGCGGATGCTCCTATTATGCCATCACTGTGAGTGGTCCAGCTGCCGATTTGCACTCAGGGGTTTTCGGAGGAACCGTTGCTGAACCGATGACTGATTTGGTTCAAGTTATGAGCAAACTTGTGACTTCACAAGGAAAGATTCTTATTCCAGGTGTCAATGAGATGGTTGCTCCTCTTACAGAAGACGAGAAGATTTTATATGACGGCATAGAATTCTCAGTTGAAGATCTACAGGCCGCTATTGGAGCAAAGACTAATCTCTTTGACAATGCAAAACAAACATTGATGGGCAGATGGCGATATCCTTCATTGTCCCTTCATGGAATTGAAGGAGCTTTTTCTTCGGGTGGAGCCAAGACAGTCATCCCCGCGAAGGTAATTGGGAAATTTTCTATTCGGACAGTTCCAGACATAGATATGGCCAAGTTGGATAAGTATGTTTTCGACTACGTCACTTCCACTTTTGCCAAGTTGGACAGCAAAAACTCTCTCAAAGTAGAATGTCTTCATGCTGGAAACTGGTGGCTCTCATCCCCTAATCATTGGAATTTCGTAGCTGGCGCGAAGGCAACCAAGGCCGTTTGGGGAGTCGAGCCTGATTTTACCCGTGAAGGAGGCTCCATCCCTGTCACTCTGACATTTGAACAAGCTCTGAGCAAAAATGTCATTCTCCTTCCCATGGGTCGCGGAGACGATGGCGCACACTCTATCAACGAAAAACTCAACGTGAGCAACTATATTGAAGGAATGAAAACAATGAGTGCTTATTTGCATTATGTTGCATCCGAGGCTGAATGAGCCTTCTCCTTGTGCCCTATTCAGATTTCTTCATTAAACCACGATTTTCTGTTTAATAAACCATCTCAAGGTTCTTCGTAAATTCGCCCAATAAAACATCGGACGATCGAACTCGATCTTTGCGCATCGACACATCAAGACAGCATTGAACGCCGGCTCAACTTAAGGAGCGCATAATTCACGTACGCGCATTGACAATAGGATATCTCTCATTCTGTAATACCTAGTATACACTTCATTAGATTGGCTAATCCAACCCCTATAGCGAAGTCGTCTGGTATCTCATACAGAAAGCATTAGCTAAGAGGCGAAAGAAAAGTATGCCTTGACAACCCAAGCGGCATGTAATGTCATATTCATTATTGGCACGTGACCATAAGAACATAATGACTTCGAATGAAACGTACTAGTGTAATTACAGGGTAATGGCGCATAAATTATAAGAGATCTAGGATCGATTCAAATAGTAGTCTTCCTCGAGCTATGATAGGCCAGTCTTCAGTCTAATATGCGTCTTTTACAAATATTAATAGTGATTAATTATGAGTCTAAAAATATAGAGGCTGTCAGGCAGGCGGCTAGACTAAATCATGCGATTTTATGAAAAGGAGGCGCTTTGCTTCCGAATTGAGGCGAATGGCGAACGGATTAAAAAGAATGCGATATCCTGCCTGAAACATTTTAAAATCCACGAGTCATAGCGTCCGATATGACCAAAGAAGCTGAAAATCTCCCTAGCTCAATATTGGAATTTGACCTCCTTTTAGAAAAGTTGATCCATTCTGCCAATGTTGATGGTTTTCTAGACAGCTGTCAGGATTTGGGCCTTATTTCTCGCAATCCTTCATTTAATATTGTCTCGATATCTCCTCCTCTTGGAGGGTCTGAATCAGAAGTCAATATGGATAATGATTCGGGTAGTAGTCAAACCTATTCTTCATTGTCTAGTTGTTTTGAGAAGGCTTTCTGCGGACCAGACATATCTATAGCTTATTCTGAGTATGAAGAGCATATCGAACGCAGTCGCAAAGGAACTGCAAATATAGAGAGCGAAAATTCAAGAACCAAGGACCTCAAAGCATCGACCCTTGATTCTTCATCTCTTCTTCCCCCAATGTTTGAACAAAGATACAATATGGAGGGTGAGGACAGGATAACCTCACAATTCACAACTAGCCTATTTCCCATTGATGTTGCTTGCGCTGACAACTCCCTATTAACTTCACTAGATGATCCTGATTTACGATCACATAACGGAATCAACGGCCCGTTGCCAAGTTTTGACTCTCTGTCGATGGACGCGAGGTCTCCGGGAAACGTAAACGCTATGAGGCCATCAAGTTCTAATTTCTGTAAGCAGGGTGCTTTGAATCATCCCAACTCTGAATCATTAGCATCAGAGTCTTTCTTGGAGTCAAATATGTCTGAGGATCTGGACGGCAGATTCTCAGACTTATTTGAGTCTCTCGACGGTGATCATTATCCTGCGAACTTGAGATTTTACCTCTCAGCGATGCCAATTTATGAGGGTGATCAAAGAGTGAAGGTATATAGGTCTCTACAGTTGACTCCTACCATGTCAGGTCTCACCCGCATTTCGATCAGTTGGCAATGGTTCTTTAAAAGAAGCTTAGCAAAGTTCAAGCGTTTAGCAAAAATAAGCTGAAACTGCTCTTGCTATGTATTTCATTGGCACTCTTGACTTTGCGTGAGACATATCGATTAAAAAGCAGCCTTTATAGCCCTCTCAGAATTTGATTATCCAGATGACACCTGAATCTGCAAAGTTCCACTGTTATGGCCGATTGCTGTTGAACATACTGTTAGAACAGTATGTTCAACAGCAATCGGCCTGCTCTCGGATAAAGAAACAAAACAGATTTCAGCGCACTCCACAACTTTTGTCATTCACCGCAATTGCTAACTGCAGGCAGATGACAGGGCTTAAATGTTTTCAAAAGCTTGCCTTGGATTGAATAAAAATGTCTGTCAAGATCCCCTAGTAATGACTAGAGGGATCCTGACAAACACTCAAAAATATGACTTGAAAGCATGAAAAAATGCAAATATACATTCATTTAGGTTTATTTTTAATCGGATTACATACGAACCGCATGTTTGGACGTTCGTAATACAGTAATAAGTCGCGTAGGCTTATAGAAGCCTTTCATCAGCGAAAAGCTGCCGTGACATATTTCTATATTGCCAGCGTAGCTTTTCGCATCTTATGATGGTATCTGATCACTTAAATTCACTCCCCCAAGCAAACATCCTTCGCTATGAAAGTTAAGATATCTGGGCATCCATAGAGGAAGAGCTTGAAAAAAATCCAATGCGGTGCATATAAAATTACTCAAGTCCTTATTAATCTAGTCCAAGCAAGACCAGCCCAAGCCTCTCAGAAATATGTCCATGACCACAGAACGATTCTCCTTGAGGTACAAATGATTACTATGGATAAGAAAATAGCAATTTATATAGCATTATTAGGAAACCTCGTGACTTATTTGGACGGGTATAGTAATGTTGCTCTGGTGAAATTAGCAGAATGAGAGAAGATACAATTCAAAGTGAACTTCTATAGCATCTATTTATCAAAAGATAAACAAGATCAGATTCATATCCTCTGTTGTGATCCATGATGTAGCGATTCGAATCTCTAGATATTTGATGTCTGATGTGCGTTGCTGAATGTAGACGGCCAGATAGGTTTGAGGGCAAATCATCAAAGCGAGAAGTAGCGTTACCACCCACCAGTTCTACAATTGCCACTAGGTTGAGATGTCAGGTAAACGAGTCAGTAGTTATATCTGACTGTCTAGGAAGTGCAGGATTTGATAGACATATTACTATTTTTTCGCCAGAAGGCCGATTGTATCAAGTTGAGTATGCTTTCAAAGCCATCACTGCGGCCAATATTACATCCATTGGCATAAAAGGACCAACAAGTGCGGCAGTAATCTCTCAGAAAAAAGTTCCCGATACATTACTTGATCCTTCGACAGTCAGTTATATTTTTACTATCTCGCCAACAATTGGAAGTGTCGTGACCGGACAGATAGCCGATGCTCGAGCAGCAGTGAATCGAGCGCGAGGAGAAGCAGCTGAATTTAAATACAAATACGGTTACGCCATGCCAGTTGAAGTTTTAGCAAAGCGAATTGCTAATATCAACCAGATTTATACCCAGCGGGCGTATATGAGACCATTAGGGGTATCTATCACTTTCATTTCTATTGATGATGAAAAGGGACCCCAAGTCTTCAAATGTGATCCGGCTGGTTATTATGTAGAATATAAAGCTACAGCGACGGGTCCAAAACAACAAGAAGCTATAAATCACCTCGAGAAAGCTCTCAAGAACAAGAAAGAGGTAGATGGTGACTGGAAAGAAGTGGTGGAAACCGGTATCATGGCTTTATCTTCTGTTCTGTCCATCGACTTTCGCAAGTCCGATATCGAAGTTGGTGTTGTGGGAATGGAAGGCTCTCCCAGATTTAGGGTTCTGACCGAAGATGAGATTGATGATAGGTTGGCTTCGATAGCTGATAAAGATTAATGGTATTCACCTAGCATGCACTCCTTTTACTATCGTAGGTATTATCGCATCTTCATACTCCCACAGGTTTCTGCGAACAGTGTTCACATCACATTGTGCCCAAAATCCAGGATGAACACTTACAGGAATCAATACCACCCTGAAATATTTTAATTTTTGATACACATCTACTTTTATGTGGCAGAAAAGAGAGTAGCGATCCTTCTCCAAGACTACTCGTGAACTCCGTCTCAGATTATCGACCTTAAAAGGCTTCTCAGAGAAAGTTAGGGAGTATTTCTATATCTGGAAACGGAGTTTTGCATTTAACATCCTTAAGACTAGTTTTGAGGGCATCAAAAGATGCAGACTTCGAGTCCAAGATCTGTCTAGCTTCTTCGAGTGTTATGGGAGGGGTCGTTGATAATTGCTCGAGACGGGCTAGAAAGTTAAGAGAAAGTTTTGATGTGATGTCGGATTTCACAGGCCGATTGCTGTCGTTTAATGAGCTCCTGCGAGAGTCTGAGGGTTCGTCGGTCTTGGGAGGAGGAATAGTAGATTTCAAGATTTCTTTGATAGCGTTCACGAGAACCTTGGTCTCCTCAGTGGAGGATCTGATAGAAAGCTGACTGATCTTAATATTGAAATCCTTTACTTTTCCCCAGTGCTCTAGTCGTTCTATCTGTAACACAATCAGAGCAGCCTGAATAGCTGGATATGTAGTTCCTCTGTACGACTCCCGCTGATAATGCTTCCGACAGAGATAAATCCAGCAGGAATTAGGTATAGATCTGGTCTGACGTTTGTTTCGGCCAAAGAAGTGAGAGATGACCTTTCGAGCCGGAGAGTCTTTGGAGCAATGAGGATCGTACTCGCATTGTATAGGAGAACCTACTTTCCACAGTGGTTCAAGAGAAGTCGGACTTTCTGGACGTGAAGAGTCCGCATTTTCATCCAATTCTGGATTCAGTAGCTCCTTGATGTGCATTTTTCATCCGTGAAGTAGAAGGAGAGACGCAGTCTAAGAATGTAGAAACGTTAATTAATATATGTCATGTGTCTATTTCAGAGTATATACAGTTGATCTCATCGCATCTTAATAGACCATAGGCGCAGAGAGCAAGATGCTGGAGAACTGTGGAAAATCAGCCAAAGATAAAAGTGACATCATGGAAATACTTGCCTTTCGAGCTAATGGTATTAGTTATTAGTTCTGTCCAAATAGTCAAAATATCTCACTATTTTCAGTAGTGTCGCCAAATTCGATCACAAAAGGTGACGGAGATTCCTCAAGGGGTAATATTAATTAAATGCTGTTTGCGATCAGCCGAATACAAGCCAAAAGAGCTCACAGCTCTGTTTTGGAAGCTCTAAGGCTATTGTAATGAGCGCCTAAACCGTACAAGTGTTTATAATAACCCAGCCACAGTCTGGGCCGCCCACCCTCAGAGTTCATCTCAATGATAGGTCCACTTGCTTGCACAATGGATATCGGGCAGTTGAATACTTTGGATAAAGCCATTATTTCTAGTTCTCCACCCCACACTGCAGTTTCAGCCATCTGCTTACAGTAGCTCTCAATGTCTTGCCCAGGACCGTCCAAGAGAAAGGGTAGAAAGTCGTCCTGGTGTGCCATCACATATTGAGCAGCTTTCTGCCGCAGTTCATTAACGTCTGTAGTTTCACCCATTCTTTCGCTCAGCTGGTCCGCTACCGAAGCATAGAGACAGTGACCATCAGGTACAATAGGCTTGACAGTCAGTTCCAGCCCTTCGCACTTCTCTTGTATAGTTTCGTCTTCCCATTTTTTCAAATCTGGAGTATCTTGTGCTTCCCGTAGAGCCTCCTGTCTGGCAATTTCCATGGTAGCTGCCCGACGAGCCTGCCTTTTCTTCTGGCGATTCTCTCTCTTTTTTGGCCCTGTGTCCGATTCATCATTTTTGCCGTTTTCAACATTCTGTTGTGGAATATTCTCGGAAAACTCTAGCTGAGCCAACAGCTCGCTCGGATCAATCTCATCTATTATATTGGTCTCTTCATCATCCGCGCCTTCTTCCTCTGTCTGTCCCTCTGATCGATTCAAAGCCTAAGATAGGTCAGTTCTGCAATATCGAAAGATCAACACAACAAGCAGGTAAACAGACCTTTTTTTCTCTATCATGACGAGCTTTCATTTCCGCCTCGAGTTGCCCTATCTTCTCCATTACTTGTTTTCTTGTTTTCTTTGTAGCTTGCTTCTTCATACCAGTGATTTGAGCTATCAGATCACGACTCTCTTTCCTATGCCTTGCTTCGAGAACGTCCATATTCTCCATGTTCTCCATTTTGTCGTGATGTCAAGTTTGGGTGCATCCTGCCACATGTCACGTGCATTCCAGAATGTCTCTCAATCCCTGTGACGACATTTGAGTTTAATGTAAACTAAAAAGGAAAAGTTCCATTACAATGTAAGCAGAGCAAAGTCAAGCCATTTTTTCTATAAGGAAAATAATACATAATAGAGAAATCGACGCATGTATCAAGTCGTGAGCCTTTTATGAGTTGTCCCCGTGATGTTGTGTAATATGTTGTCGAGAATGTTATTCTACAGTGTGAAAGCTGCTACATTCACGTTTCTGGGCTGTACCAAAAAAAGAACCTTGATTCACCCGATTTCTCAGCGTAAAGGCCTTCATTGTTGACCTCTGAAAAACACTTTCACAGACGAAGATTTGCTTTGTTTTCAGATCTTTGACTGAGTATTTCGCAATAGTGGTTCCTTGAACCGACAAAGTCACGTGATAGAACTGAGGCTTCTCAAATGGTGTCAGGAGAGTTGGTAATTGTTTTTGTGAAGGGGGTGCGCTGATATGCAATTCTTTATTATTCTAACCTTAGAAAAATCTCCCTAACCGACGTTCTATCGGCAAACAGGATCCTTACTGTATCGGCAGGGTCGCTCAGACAGCCCAACGGACAAGTGTCGACAGAAGAGGTGGTCAGAATCCCAAGTGGTGGGTCATTTATGAATATACTGCTGATTATAGGGATTATGAAGCTAGATATGGCATTCAAGCGAGTCAAGAGTTTCGAAGTTTGAAATTGTCTGTCTTCCACGACGACTCATCCAAACCAGTCCTCATTGGCGACACCACTATAGAATTAGAAGAAGCCTTTTCAATTCGACCACCGAAAGGATATGACGCTTGGCATAGTCTCGAATACATGGGAAAGCAAGTGTGGTCTTAGTGATCTCGACTGACTATATTAGATACGCCGGAGAGATCTTTCTAGAGATGACTTTTTATGCGCGAGTAGGTGATGTTATTGAGCGATTATTAATCATTAGAAAAGCGCCGGGAAGCGACACTCCAAGACAAACTTGTATTCAGGATCACCAATCCCTGCTGCAGGTACGCCGGTACCATCAATAGGAGCAATCCCTGTGTCCAACTCATACGGTTTAGGCTCAAGTCCGGGACCGACACCTCCTCGTCGCCCGTTGCCTCCATATCCTGTAACAGAAGATGATGTTATTAGTATTGCTAGCTCGCCTGTTCCGGTGGTTGAATCAACGCGTGAGAAGAATCGTTTTCCTGAGATACATAGTTCTCCCGTCGACAGAACTAGCAGCCCTATTTCCCCTCACCGTCAGATTTCTCATCCAAGAAATACAGAAGGTATCTCGCATCTCTTGCCTTCGATAAATGCATCTTATTCTCCGTCTCCGCGAACGACTCCTAGAAAACCCAAAGAACCTCAGGATCTGGCTAAAGTTTTTGCAGAAGTCTCATTAGACGAAGGAATTGATGATAAATACTCTCCTTCGCGTCGACAACCTCCCCCTAAGCGTGAAGGTTTAGATAATATATCCTTTCCATTTGACGCCAACTCGTTTGACACGAAATGCGATTCACCAGAACAAAGTGACTCTGTTCTCCGGGAGGATTGTTACTCGATCGAACCTGCTGCTTTACCTCTGCAGACGCGTCCCAACGCTTACAGTGATCTTATTGAACCCGGAGTAAGTGGATATAGAGGAGGAGGCTCATGGTCACGAGACGAAGCGACAAAATCTCAATATGATGTATGGAAAGGATCACCTACACAGAAACCTAAAAAACCTCCCAAGATTCCATTTGAGATGACCTGGGACGAGTACGCACAAGTAGATGCTAACCGACAACGCCCCGACACTTATTATATACCTGAGTGAAACCGATATCAGGCTACCTATTATTCCTTGTGTGATGTTCGATTTTACCATTAGCAAGAAGACAATATAGACTGCAGATCCACGGCGGTTTAATGATTTATTCTTTGTTAATTAGTATGGCCATTCATTTATGTAGTAAAGCGTTACTTAATATCATACGACATACACCTGTATCGGCCTCCGCTATCCCGATTCTTCTCCGCGATTATTCCGTATCCAATTCGATTTATAAACTGTTGAGAGAATATGACTGAGGTCAGTCACAGTCAGCCTAGTGCCATCAAAAATTAGGTCAGGTTCTCTCCCGTTGCTGTTGATCTAGTTGATACCTAATTAGGCGTGTTTTGTGCGGGGTAAGATCTTAAAGTTATCCTTCCAACTATGGCTCTACGAGCAAGCGCTAGGAGATTCATGCCGTATTCCGTTTCTACTATTTCTAGATTTCCTCCCCCTTCTCTTTCTGAGGAGGACGAATTCCTAAACAAACAAACCGAGGCTCTAGAGTTGTGGTGGGCAAGTCCTCGATTCAAAGGAATAAAAAGACCATACACAGCTAGAGATGTCGTGACAAAGCGTGGAACCCTAGTTCCTTGTTATCCATCTGCAGTGCAAGCTGATAAACTATTCAATTTGTTTTCTAAACGGGCTTCAGAAGGGCTTCCTTGTCACACTTTGGGGGCCGTAGATCCGGCCCAGATGACCGAGATGGCTAAAAATCAGGAGGTTTTATACATTTCTGGATGGGCTTGCTCGAGTCTGTTGACTACTACTAACGAAGTTTCGCCTGATTTTGGAGACTATCCATACGATACTGTCCCGAATCAAGTCGACCGACTATTCAGAGCTCAGCAGTTACACGATCGCCGATCATGGGAAGAATGGACTGGCTTATCAAAAGAGGAACGAGCAAAACGAACGGAGCAAGGAAATGGCCGAATTGACTATCTTCGGCCTATCATTGCTGATGGCGACACTGGCCACGGTGGTTTGAGTGCAGTTATGAAACTCTCGAAACTTTTTGCAGAACGTGGTGCTGCAGCTGTGCATTTTGAAGATCAGCTGCACGGCGGGAAGAAATGTGGACATCTGGCTGGCAAGGTCATCGTCCCCACTTCTACCCACATCAGCAGACTTGTGGCTGCTCGTTTTCAATGGGATATTATGAATTCTGGTAACCTGTTGATAGCAAGAACAGACTCTGAGAGTGGAAAGCTTCTGTCTTCAGCAGTCGATGGAGCAGATCACTACCAGATCCTAGGCACGACCCAGAAAGTCCGTCCCTTGTCTCAAGTTCTGGCTGACGCAGAAGCGACTGGTGCTTCAGCACAGAAACTAACTGAACTTGAAGACCAATGGCAAAAATCTGTGAAACTGACAACTTTTGATGATGCCGTTGTCGAAGAGCTTGAAAAGGCTGGTAAAAAAGATCAGATTGAAGGGTATCTTGGGGATGCAGTGGGCCGATGCAATGCTGATGCACGACAAAAAGCAAAGGAATTACTTGGATTTGATATCCACTTTGACTGGGATGCTCCCAAGACCAGAGAGGGCTTCTACCAGACTAAGGGTGGAACTGACGTCGCTGTCGAAAGGGCTTTACGATTTGCTCCTTATGCGGATATGTTGTGGATCGAGACTAGTAAGCCAGATGTTGCTCAGGCCAAGCGAATCGCCGACAAGGTACATGCGAAATACCCTGGCAAATGGCTGGTATACAACCTCAGCCCGTCGTTTAACTGGTTAGGAGCTGGGTTCACAAAGGAAAGTCTGAAGGATTTTGTATGGGAACTCGGAAAATTAGGATATGTTCTACAACTTGTGTCGCTAGCTGGTCTTCATTCCAATGCTCTCAAGACTTGGGAATTGTCGAATGGGTTCAAGAAAGAGGGTATGCTCGCTTATGTTGACCAGGTCCAGTCCAAAGAGAAAGAAACTAACTGCGACATGCTGACTCATCAAAAATGGTCGGGAGCTAACTATCTTGATAAGATTCTCACAACCGTCCAAGCAGGGTCTTCTGCCACTAGTTCAGTAGGAAAAGACTCGACCGAGAACGCATTTTAGATACTATATTATCTATAACAGTTTCAATATATATCCATAATGAACACAATGTAGCAGAATAGAAAAAATCTCGAAGTTTCAATTTTTATCACAGGAAGGAAATTCAAAGGTCATGGATGTACTTCAAGACGCTATTCCGCACCCTTGCGGACCTCTTTCAAAAGCTCTTCTAATCGCTCTCTTAGTTTGTCCCCAGTAGGATCTGAATTTGGTGGTGGCTAGAATTAATAAAGCAGACAAGAAACCATACCAGCTGATCAAGCAAATATTCAATCTCATCTATGGAAAGCACAATAGGGCCTCTATTCATAGTTGGGTGATGTAAAGTCAGCCATCGTTACTGTAAGATTGAAAGCGGGCACAGAGAAACTAGTCACTGATCCCAGAGCCATTGCCCGACTGCAAGTAAGCAGATATCAGGTCATACTAATTGATAGAATGAATGAGAGTGTCGATGGCTTTTTATCCCAGATCCGAGCACTGGAAGATGAGATCGACGGCGAAATCCACAAGAACAATGAAATCGTGGTTGTCGATGGCCATGACAAAGATTTTGACGACTTACTAAGAGAAATAGATAACATATTTGTCTTTGACCGGATAAACAGACCCCTGAGCGAAGAAGATACCGGGACGGACTCCGATGCATCGAAGGGTAAAGATGAAAGTGGCCGGTTAAGAGAATTGTTGACCGGGTTTTGTACACGAAGAGCCAATGTAGTGTCGGTAGATGAATTAGAGGCCAGCTTGAAGGAGATTTTTCAAGCGTTCGAAGGACCTGAGTTAGAGTCCGCTCTGATAGATACATTTGGCTATGAAGAGTTAGATTTGATAGGAAAGCTCTTGCAACGTGGAGCCAAATTACTTACTGATGGTCCGATAAAGAGAGAAATGCCATCTCGTTTAATGAATTTTCATTTTCAGACCAAGAGCAATAAAGAGGCGGTCAAAGCGCAAAGAAAGCATGACCGACGGCAAGAAAGGAAGCGAGTAACCGACAAATTTGATAATGATAATGAAGATTATGATACGAACTTTAGCTTTATCGATGACAGTGAGCGAGAAACACGGGTACAAATGAACCGAGAACGGAATAAAAACAAACCATTAGAGATGGGAAGGACAGAGATTCGTTACCCTCATGTTTACAAAAGCCACGATGCAGGGAGTATGATGTCTTCGTTTGGAACGAAGTTGGCTTTGCCTCCTGGTAGTATTCAGTTAGATCACGATTACTACGATGAATTGACTATCCCCTATCCGAAGAAAAGTAATAAGAAATCGTATGGTCATCTGATCAGCATTAAAGACATGGACCCTCTCTGTCAAGGGACATTTAAAGGCTATAAGAATCTAAATCAAGTTCAGTCTTTAGTATACCCGGTCGCTTATCAGACCAATGAAAATATGCTGGTTTGTGCTCCGACCGGAGCGGGTAAAACTGATGTCGCTATGCTTACAATGTTGAATACAATCAAACAATTTTGCGATGAGGTCGAAGTTGACGGTGAACAAGGGCTAGAGGTGAACCTTGAAGATTTCAAAATCATCTACGTTGCTCCATTGAAGGCTCTGGCAGCAGAAATTGTGGAAAAAATGGGAAAACGCCTTGCCTGGTTGGGGATATCGGTTCGAGAGTTGACCGGAGATATGCAGCTTAGCCGAAATGAAATCCAAAACACGCAAGTGATAGTAACTACTCCAGAAAAATGGGATGTTGTGACTAGGAAAAGCTCCGGTGATACTGAATTAGTCACTAAGGTTCGTCTACTGATCATCGATGAAGTACATCTTTTACACGAAGACCGCGGATCAGTCATCGAGTCATTAGTTGCCCGAACTTTGAGACAAGTCGAAAGCACCCAATCCATGATACGAATCATCGGATTATCCGCCACTTTACCCAATTACGTTGACGTAGCGGAATTTCTGGGAGTGAATTTATATTCAGGTCTATTCTTCTTTGATGCTACGTTTAGGCCTGTTCCATTGGAACAACACGTCATAGGGCTCAAAGGAAAAATGGGATCCAAGGCGTTTACTGAGAAACTTGATCTTGCTTGTTACACTAAAGTGATAGAGATGCTAGAACAAGGTCACCAGTTGATGGTTTTTGTGCACTCGAGGAAGGCAACTTTATCTACAGCTCGAACACTGAGCAAAATGGCGGCCAACGAGGGCACAATGAATCTGTTTGACTGTACATTAGAGCCTCAATATGCTTCTGCTAGTCGTGACATGGAGAGATCAAAAAATAAAGAAATTCGAGAGATCTTCAAACACGGATTAGGGATACATCATGCAGGAATGCTGAGAACAGATAGAAATCTTACCGAGCGGCTTTTTAGTCTAGGTCTTATCAAGGTCTTATGTTGTACTGCAACTTTGGCTTGGGGTGTAAATCTCCCGGCTGCTGCAGTGATTATAAAAGGAACTCAGGTCTACAATGCCAACAAAGGAGGGTTTGTAGACCTAGGAATAACTGATATTCTGCAGATCTTCGGTCGAGCCGGTCGACCTCAGTATGAGAAATATGGTACAGCTTTTCTATTAACTGGAATAGAAAGAATGCCTCATTATGTATCTCAGTTAACACAACAACACCCTATTGAATCCAGATTTTCAGGAAAGCTAGCTGATAATTTGAATGCAGAAATTGCCCTGGGTACTGTAACCACAGTGGATGAGGGAGTTAGGTGGCTCGGGTACACTTACTTACATGTACGAATGAGAAAGAATCCGCTGGTATACGGGATTGGATGGGAAGAACTGAGAGATGACCCTCAATTAGGGAAACGTCGAGCTGACTTGATTATTGAGGCTGCTCGACTACTTCATAGAATCCAAATGATTATTTATGATGATAAGACCGGCCAACTGATGCCTAAAGATGTTGGAAGAATTGCATCAGATTTCTATTTATTGCATACAAGTGTGGAAATTTTCAATAACATGATGAGACCCAATGCCACTGAGGCCGATGTTCTGTCCATGCTTAGTCTAAGTGGAGAGTTTGACAATATCAAATCCCGGGAAGAGGAATCAAGGGAGCTTTCTCAGCTGAGAGAGGACTATTCTCCTTGTCAGATAGCGGGAGGAGCAGACACCAACCACGGAAAAACAAATATTCTCCTGCAGGCTTACATCTCCAGAGCGTCTGTTGAATCTTTTTCTCTCGTGTCTGACTGTGGATATGTGGCTCAGAATTCGACGAGAATTTGTCGTGCACTATTCCTTATTGCCTTGAATCGCCATTGGGGTCATCTATGTCTTGTCCTTTTATCGCTATGTAAAGCCATCGAAAAAAGGTACGTCCATACTCAGAATAGCAGTACTAATGTACTAATGACCAGATTATGGCCATTTGACCATCCTTTGGCCCAGTTTGACGAACTACCGAAGAATATCATCTCAGCTTTAGAAAACAAGGAAGCCTCCGTTGACTATCTGAGAGATATGGAGCAAGCTGAGGTAAGGGTAAATGAAACCGAGCTAACGATTCAGCTTGGGCAACTAGTTCATAACGTTCGGATGGGCTCACGTCTTAATAGGTTATTGGCGATGTTTCCGGTGCTTAATATTGATTATAAGATTGCTCCGTTGACCAAAACTGTATTGCGTGTTCAACTTTCAATTAGTGCCGATTTTGACTGGAATGATAAAGTTCATGGAACAGGAGAGATGTTCTGGATCTGGGTTGAGGATTCGGATGATTCCGAGATTCTTCATTGGGAGAAGCTGATTATGAACCGTCAGAACTTTAGACATGGGTTTGAGCTTGATTTTCCCATTCCCTTAGCAGATCCACCTCCTACACAGGTTTACGTCCGCGCTGTATCTGATCGATGGTTAGGCGCAGAGACCGTTGTCGCTATATCATTTCAGCACTTAATTCTCCCTGAAATGAAGCCTATTCAGACCAAACTACTTGACCTCCAACCTTTGCCAATCACAGCATTACATGATGACCTCTTGCAGGCAATCTATGAGCCCAGATTTCATTTTTTTAATCCTATGCAGACAATGCTCTTTCATACATTGTATTACGAGCCTACGAGTGTCTTTCTGGGATCGCCCACGGGATCAGGGAAAACTATTGCTGCCGAGCTGGCTATGTGGAGGGCATTCAGAGAGCACCCGAAAAGTAAAGTATGTTACATTGCTCCGATGAAAGCTTTAGTTCGCGAGAGAGTAGAAGATTGGCGCCAAAAGATCTGCGCACCCACTGGACATCGACTGGTGGAACTAACAGGGGACAGAACTGCAGAAAGTGAAGAAATCAGGCGGGCTGATATCCTAGTGACAACACCGGAGAAATTTGATGGTATAAGTAGAAGCTGGAAAAGTCGAAGATTTGTTCAAGACATTTCGCTGGTCATTATGGATGAAATTCACTTGCTTGCAAGTGATCGAGGACCTATCCTGGAAATGATTGTCAGCCGAATGAATTATATAGGATCGCAGGTTGGTCGCCCAGTCCGATTACTCGGTATGTCGACTGCTGTTGCGAATGCCGGTGATCTGGCAGCGTGGCTGGGCGTGAAAAACGGATTGTTCAATTTTCCTTCTAGTGTCCGCCCTGTACCGTTGGAGATGTATGTGGACGGATTCCAGGATAATTTAGCTTTTTGCCCCTTGATGAAGACAATGAACCGGCCTGTGTTTGCTGCTATCAAAACCTACAGTCCTGAGAAGCCGGTCCTGGTGTTTGTTGCTTCTAGACGTCAAACAAGATTGACTGCTGTTGATCTGATCCATTTGTGTGGGTTAGAAGAGAATCCGAGACGGTTTAATAGGATGGATGAGCTGGAGTTGGAACAGATTCTGAGTCGGGTAAAAGATGAGACACTAAAGATGACTTTGCCATTCGGAATCGGATTACATCATGCTGGTCTTGTGGAGGGTGATCGGAGAATTAGCCAAGAGCTATTTGCCGCCAACCAGATACAGCTTTTGATTGCCACTAGTACTCTGGCTTGGGGAATCAATTTGCCTGCCCATTTGGTGATTGTCAAAGGTACTGAATTCTTTGATGCCAAGATTGAAGCCTACAGGCCGATGGATCTAACGGATATTCTGCAAATGATGGGCCGAGCGGGGCGTCCTGGATATGACACCTCGGGTATAGGAGTTATCTTGACCAAGAATTCTAAAAAGATGTTTTATAAGAACTTTCTGCACCAAGGCTTTCCGGTAGAATCATCTCTACATAAATGCTTAACGGACCATTTAGGAGCCGAGATCTCTATTGGTACAATACAATGTCGACAAGATGCTCTTGACTTCATGATGTGGACGTTTTTATTCAGAAGAATTCATCGAAATCCTACTTATTATGGCCTTCAAGATGGCCAAGATGAGACGATATCACAGTACCTAATTGATCTGATCGACACGTGCATAAATGACCTCGCTCAGTCAAGCTGTATCAAAATGGAAGATTCTTATATTTATGCCACTCCATACCTAAGGCTTGCCAGTTACTACTATATTTCTCATAAGACCATCCGGAACGCCCTGAACCGACTTCATGCAAAAGCTCCCATTAATAGTTGTCTACAGTGGCTATGCGAAGCTGTCGAATATGATGAACTACCTGTTAGGCACAATGAGCACATTGTGAATGAAAAACTATCAGAGACTGTCCCTTACCACGGTAGTCAATTGGGCGTCATTATGTGGGATCCACACGTCAAAGCCTTTTTATTGATCCAAGCTTTCTTGTCTAGGCTTGAACTCCCCATCAGCGATTACATACAAGATACTGTAACTGTTCTAGATCAAAGTCTCCGCATTCTTCAGTGTCTTATCGATGTCGCTGCCGAAAAGGGTATCCTCTCGACTACCATGGAGCTAATAAGTTTAATGCAGTCTATCAAACAGGCTGCCTGGCCCGATATCAGCCCTGTATCTTTATTGCCAGGATTGTCACCAACAAAAGATTTTCTTATCTCATTGGACCAACTGGCCAGATTGCCGGAAAAGGAGCTTGAGAAAACAGTCAAAGACCTCCATGTGAATAGAAATAAGGTCTCAGCTTTTAAAAAGACAGTTTACTCACTGCCTGCTAGTGATGTTATTGTGACTACTACTGTCGAAGGAACCTATATGGAAGTGCATGTGATGCTTAATCATGTTTTTCAAGATATTAAGCCGGTTATCTACGCGCCCAAGTTCCCAAAAACTCAGAAAGAGAATTGGTTTGCTATCCTGGCTGACGTATCATCTGATAGGCTGGTGGCTCTGAGCAGGCTTGCACCGAGGAACTCACCCTCCTTTTCATGTAAGATGTCGATCCCGGTTTCTGAATTCGATAAATATGACTCCTTGTCAGTCTTTGTTATAAATGACGGACTCGCTCTGTCCTACGAGGAGACTATCTGAGAGTATGGGAAAAATGTACGTTAGAACGGAGTGATGTTTCAATACTCAAACTTCATGCCAAGATACACGGTAACTCTTCCTGTTCCATCTATAAACCAGACGCCTCCATATCATGAGTGAGCCTGCATTAGCAAGACACGAGAAAACATAACCCATATATCCAACCACATCTATTCCAATGAAACCGACCCAACAGAACAATTCAAAGAATCAGAGGACTTTGCCAAGTCAGAAGCCTATCTACCCATTCTAGTCATCAACTCAATTCACAACTGCCATAACGCCAATCAGAAATCACTTTTTGTCCATATCATATCAAGCAAAGTTGCCACTATATAATCATCCAGTAAGAGCACGCCAGAAGAGCTATTAAGCACACGGCAGTAAGGACACCAGCTCCAGCCCTATCACCAGTAGTGACAGTGGCGGTCACTACAGCTGAATCTAAGTCCATCATTCCCGCAGTGATCGAGCCATTCGACGTGCCCCCTGTTTCTAAGGTCAATGGGGCACTGATGTTTGTGAAATCACTAAAGAGCACGACACCCAACGCCGAGAGCTGCTGACCAAGACCCCATGTCCCATCCCAGGTGGTGTTAAGCCATGTGGAAGAACAAGTTACACCATCACTTCCTCCGTCACAACTCAGGGCTGCATTTCGCGAACTATTCCAGAGCCAAGGCCCAACAGTGGGGGCAGTAAAAGGAGCCAGTTGAGCCGTGATTCCCAGATAGTTTCCATCTATTCCTTTGTATACTTCTTGATCCGTATCACAAGAGTGTGAAAGTTCGCAAATTGGCTCGTAGATGATTCCGCCATCGAGGAAATACTTGAAGCCTTCAGTTAAGGACAGTGAGCGGTTCTGCCAAATGGGGTCTTCAGTAGTATTCCACATATAAGCAGCTCCCGCCATCAGGAGGGCCTGAGTGTAGGAAAAGCGCTGAATATTCACATCGGTGCAATTACTTTCGACAAAGCAGCCATCAAAAGTCTCAAAAGATGTGAGATTGACCAGACCAACCCCTTCTAACCAATCGAAAGATTGTTCGGCCCATTCCTTATATAAGTCGATACCTGTATATCTGTAAAGTCTGGCAGACAGAAGAAACAGCCCTGTATTTGCCACTGTATTTTTATAATCCCATCCTTCGTTGAACGAGTAGATCTGCCAACGAATACCTCCATTACAGGAGGTATTATCCCATCTTCCTGCTAAATCATTAAATACGGCTTGAGCCAAATATAACCATTGGGGCTTGTCCTTTGGAGGATCGGGAAATCCTCGTTCTGCAGCATTCATAGCCATCAGACCCCAGAATGCCTGGTCATCATTTCCTTCAGTAACAGTTTGGTTATCAGGCATAAAATCGTTATCTGGACCCACTTGAAATAAAATAGCATCAGATACCAAAGAATTATATTGATCGTCTCCGGTAATGGCCCAATAGTCTATCATGAGTCCCCAGCTCACACCTGCTTCCCACCTAAAAAGAGTCAGTTAAACAAAATACAAAGAAAAGGCAGGACTTACCAGTAATAGCCTGCACCCATGACACCAGGAACAGCTCCCGGGACGTTGAAATAGACCGGATAATATGTCATCATCCCACGAGCGATATTTCCTGCGACATATGATAAAGAAGAAGTGTCGCTCAAGTCCAATTCCATCCCTAAGCAGTTCCGGACAAGCCATAACCAAAGGCCCATAATAATCCAAAGCTCCCGTGTATTCATGACTCTAGAATAACGCAACAAAACTACAGAAACAATCTAGTACACTGAAAGACCCAAATATCAAGATAGGTATGGCTCAAACGAACGATTATTTCTATATTCTTTATTCCAACTCTAAAGGCGATAGGGAATCCCACCGGGCCCGAGCCCTATAGAAATAAACAGAAGAACCAAAAACCTCCAGTCTCCGTCTTTATATCAAGCACTTGATCTCCCGAGATATTTATGGCAATCGACCCTCTGTCCTGGCTCTAGCCGCTTTTATCAATTTATCACCTGGGTATCGCTTTGTTTGATGCTTGACAACCATGCACTAGTACAAGCTCGATCTAGTCGACGTTTTCTTTGTGTTTCAAACAAAAGTTACCTCTTGGACAGGTGGAGCCGAATGCCGTAGAACGCTCTTGTCAGGTTTCTGGGTCAAGGCAAATCCGTTCACCTGTTACTATATCCGGCCAAGGTTCTAGTTTTGCCATCATGCATATGTTCCTGCAAGTCTTGCAACGTCATGCGGCGCAGGCTGGCTGGTCCTGGGATCTGGCCCTTGTCTTTTGTCCCAAGAGCTAAAAGTATCCATCCTACCTTACTATTTGCAAGGTGCCCTCCTTTCTACTTTGACACTTTGATGTTCTTTGTGCTCTTTGCCGATCCAACCGTGACAATTTTGCTGCCGATCTTCCTTTCTTTCCGATCGTATATTTGTCACGATAGAAGACGACATCAGTCGGGTCCATCGAACGTTTGATGTTTCAGCTCAACTCATCGATCCTTTCGTTGATCTATCTTGAACAGATTGAGATGATGTTTGTATGTCCCTGAAAAATTCTTAGTTTGGATAGCGCGGCATGTGAGTCACGCGTAACCGTCCGCGTTACAGTCCGCGTTACCGAGCTCCCATCCACGCGCTATCGCGTCTGGCCTATACTGATCCGGGGCGTTACGCACACTAACCCAGGTCTAAAGCGCTACTTGCAATCAAACCAAAATATCATAAAATAACCCAAACTAACCCAGAAATACTTCCCATCCCCACTCCATCATCACGGTCATCCAATGGAGACTGCTCTTGATCCCAGTGTCTATGTCTACATCATCGTATTCCTCCTCTTCAAACATGCTGCTAGCGCTCGAGAAGTCCTGATCTCCTAGCGACAGACGGCGTAGACGTCGAGGCTGGAGAGATGGACTTTCATACCTCATCTCAGCGGTGCGGGACATCATTCGGCGCTTGACTTTGCGACAAACATCTCTCCGGCGCCAGACTTCTTCCATGACTTCAACCGCTCGATAGATGTTGCCCAGTTGACAAAGATTTGTTATCTTGTTCCATCGGTCCTGCACGATCTGCCGTTCAAGTGGATCGACGGCCTCACAACCTGCCACTAAAAGCGGGAAAACATGAATGACACAAGTCGGAGAGTCAGATGGAATCTGAGACAACTGAGCTACTACTCTCTTAGAAAGAGAGCGTGAAGATAACGAAGGCAGCTCTGGAACCGCCTGGTGTAGCAGTAAAAGAGTAGCTAGCTTATAAGCATCGGCAGTCTTTACACTTTCCTCTAAAATCTTATCTCTCCTTAAGTAAAAGCTCGGCGCACTGGGGGTCCACGCCTCAATAAGCGACCGCAATTCCATAGCACAGGAGATTATATTCAAGCGATTGGATGAACTTGAAGATGCTCGTATCTTTTTGATAAGAATAGCCACTTTGCCAATGAGAGGGAACAGCGTTTGGGCACAACCGACAAGCGGGTCAATTTCATCAGGACGCCCGATAGGATTGGCCTTCTTCTCAATCGTGGTCAGATTTTCAACTGGACTTGATATTGAATTCGGCGATTCTTCCGAAGAAGAAGATGGAGAACCATCTAAGCCTGGATGGCCGGCCCTGCGTTTTTTGGAGCAGTCTCGTTCAAGAATAGTCAATCCGCCGTCCATTTTCTCTTCATTGACAGCAGAGTCATCCCTTAATCCAAATTTACTGCTAAAAATTGGAATATATGATGATATATTCGGACAAAAGATATTGGCAAAAAAATCGTCGTCCGACGCTTGGCTTGTAAAGTTGGAGATTTGAGATAGAACATCCAAATAAAGCCAAGTATTATAAAGAAATCGCAATTTAGGCTCTTTCAATAATAACCGCTGCCGCAAGTCTTGAGGGCGCTTTTTAGAGTAAAGGAGATTCTTCAACAATACTCTTGCAATTCGAATGCGGTCTGATCCAGTAGTGGTCTGTCTCATAAAGATCTCGGAAAAAGATAGGACGATAGCTGTTGCTAGTTTGACTTCCATTGGGAGTGCGTCGGAGTGAAGCTGGTGCGCTAGACTATCTAAGCTCAACTTGTAAAACTCATAGCCTTGATGTCGAAGTTCTTTGTCTTCTATTCCTCTATGTAGGCAAGTTATGGCAGAAATGCCATGATAGAGACATTCATGAGCACAGGCCAAAGGCCACATGACCTCAACCCAGGGGTTCTTGTCGCGCTTGATTGAAAACACAAGAGCAGTGTGCTGAATGTAATTTCGGCAGATTTGCTCGTGGCTCACTATAGGGGTAAATATAGTGGGTGATGCTGAAGAAAGTATAGATTCCATGTAGGATTTCCAAGTACCCTCCGCATGATCGGATCCGGCGAGGAATTGCTCCAAAGTATCTGAAAAGGAAGACGATCGAGAAGCTAAAGATAATGCATTCCCGGATAGAGGAGTCTTTTCGAACTGCGATTCTGACTCCATTCTGCTCCCTTCCGGTGAAGGAGTAAGCCCTTTAAGTAGAGTTTCCCATGGAATAGAAGGAGACCGCGGAATAGTCATGTCCGTTGCCGGTGATAACCTTTGCAGCTGAGAATCAGGTAATATATCGGAGACAAAATCGTGCCCCATATTATGAGTACTAGGCACAGAGGAAGATAATACCCCAGCCGTATAATTGATTTGAGATGGTTCCTTATCAATAATCCCTGGCAGCATTGAGTCAGCATCGGCGGCAATCGCACTTGGATCTAATAACGCGCAGCCCACAGGATCCGGAGCACCCAACACAAAGTTGCAGACCCCAGGATCTACCGAGTTTGATATCTTCGATGAATGGAGTTCTGGACCTTGAAGAGGTACTTGAGAAGCTCCATCAAACAGTCTCCATTTTAGATTCTTTTGGTATCCCCCACACTTGACCTTTCTTCGACGGCATTGTTCGCACGCAGGTTTGCTTTCGTCGCATTTTAGTCGCTTCGCCTTACACGTTATGCAGCCATTTCGGCTCTTAGATTGGCGACGACGATTTAAACATGGCTCTGAACCGGCGACTTGCGCCATTTGATGACGAAGACTTGAAATCTCGCCTATATCAATGGACCGCAAGAAGTCCTTCCGCTTTAGGCAAAACGATCCGGTCGGCTGTCAACGTTACAACATAACTGCGATAAGAACGGATAAGTCAGCCTTAAGTGTGCTCTACAACGTGCTGAAATGAGATGAAACCCTGCAGGTAGAGAAAAGAAGGATTATGTCAAAAGTGTGTCTGATCTATGTAAGGAGAATAGTACTACGAGCATTGCCTGCTACTTATATCTCATGAAGAAAAGACATGATCTACATTTACGGATCTGCACTGCAAATTGATTAATGATTAGGCTTCCTGTAGGTATAGTAAACTGATAATACTTTCGGGCTCACGTAAAACAAATCCTATCATTACTAACCGAAGGGGCAAAGTTCCCGTGCCTTCAGTAACGCGTGTATGTAGTAGGGTCAATTTCAATCATAGCCATGATCAGGATCCCGGGCGATTCGAAAAAGGCGCAGACACACGGCGTGTCTAGGTTGCTGCAGAAAAATCGCAAAATGCATAACATGCTACATTTCAAGGGAGCAGACGCTCGAAATGGAGTCTGAAAGGTAGTCAAAAAGGAAAAGATTCAATACGGACTAATTAATCTTTGCTGGAACAGAAATTACTATTGTCCTTTCCTGCACTCAGTAAATTGTGTCATGCGTTACCGTTGGGACTTCATCCGCAAGCATCAGAATTTTGCCAGTCTGTCACGAATTCCTGATGGTGAGAAAAAAAAAATATCAACTAATTTTTAGAAAGTAAAGGCCTTAAGCCGGTCGAGTGATGTATATTTACCATCGAGAAGTACTGAGGGCTCTCGTTTACCGCGAAATATGGATCCAGCTCTCCACCCTTTTCACAAGGCAAGAGAATATACTAGGGCGTTAAATGCAGTGAAACTCGAGCGAGTGTTTGCTCAGCCCTTTATTGGACAGTTGGGAGATGGTCATCAGGATGGAGTTTATTGTTTAGCTAAGAACCCCCGAGATATAGGACGAATGGCTAGTGGTAGTGGTGATGGCATGATCAAATATTGGGACCTGGCTTCAAGAGAGGAAGTTTTCTCTATAAAAGGACATGATGAAATGGTTAGTGGGCTTTCTGTTGCATCCGATGGTCGGCTATTCTCTTGTTCAAGTGATCGTACTGCGAAGTTATGGGATATCGGCCAACCATTGGAACCGCAAGCTCATTTCTTGGGCCAAAGTGCCTTCCAGTCGTTAGACGGTCATAGAGAGTCTGATATTTTTGCTACTGCTAGTACTACGGTGGATATCTGGAATGTTAACCGGTCAAAACCGACCGTGTCGCTTTCTTGGGGTGTAGATACCATTCAGGCTGTCCGGTTTAATCAAACAGAGACTAACATCCTGGCATCGGCGGGGTCGGATCGATCGTTAGTTCTTTATGACATCAGAACCTCATCCCCTATTCAGAAACAAGTTTCGACACTGCGAATCAATTGCATTTCTTGGAACCCTATGGAGGCTTTTAACTTCGCTGCTGGATCCGAAGATCACAATATTTACCTCTATGACATGAGGAAACTTTCCCGAGCTACAAATGTTCTAAAAGACCATGTCGCGGCGGTCATGGACGTTGATTATTCTCCATCTGGATTGGAAGTTGTTTCAGGCTCATACGATCGGTCAATCCGGATTTTCAAAACCAACCAAGGTCATTCTCGAGAAATCTACCATACAAAACGGATGCAGCGTGTGTTTTCGGTCCGATACTCTCTAGATTCTTCCTATATTGTGTCTGGCTCTGACGATGGAAACGTTCGGCTTTGGAGAGCCATTGCATGGGATCGGAGCCAGATCAAGTCTGTTCGACAACGCACCAAGGAAGAGTATGCGGAAGCTCTTAAAGAAAAATACAAACACATGCCCGAAATTAAACGGATTGCTCGGCACCGTCATGTTCCCAAACCTATCAGAACCGCAGATCAAACCAAAAAGATTGAGTTGGCTAGCATCCGACGCAAGGAGAAGAATGTGCGGAAACATAGCACGCCTGATGCAGCATTTGAAAGCGAGAGACAACGTCATATCGTGGGTACTGCCCATCCAGATAAGAAATGATGCCTCATTTAATATCAGCCTTTAAATTGCTGTAATGTTTTCTTGAGTTAGGTAAATCCATCATATGATCTCACAGTGGCAGCTTTGGCAATATGATACGGTTCTACACGGTAATCGCCATTAGCTTCAGCTATGTCAGAAGCTGTTTGCATGAGTCTGGAGTTAGAGAGGGTGGGCAATGAATATTCTCACTTTTGGAGAAAAAGCACGTAATCGAGAAAGACCTGAGATTAGAATGAGCATTGTGAGCATTGTAAAGTTGAATTGCCCACATACCAAAACATCAACGGACTTTTTCACAGGACGGCCGCTCGATTCTCTAACAAGTTTGCGTAAACGGGACCGCGGATACTTCATTTGTATAATTGCCGATTGATAATAATGTGCGGTATTAATGGGCGCTGAAGTGTGTCTTAGATATTCAGGAGACAATGTGACAGGTAGGACCTGTGCCACGACGACAGGCGCATGACAGACCGTTGCTAGCATCCGCTGTTACCCAATAACTGAAACTAGCCCGGACATTGGCAGCGAGCCATGACCGATTACGGGGAAGAGCTTGATCCATGGGCATCTCAGGGTGAATCATTTGAGATCCGAATGGCACGGATGAGAAGTCACATGAGAGACACGTGGCCAGGGGATTCAAGCGATCTTGTCGACATCGAGAAGGAGGAAGATCTCGCGCCGACGATACGGAAAAGCAAAGGACAATCTTATTTTTTGGATGCTGCTGCCGATGGGGACTTGGCTATGGTTAATGAAGCTTTGGACAAGTACACAGATATAGTGGATGTTGATGGTCAAGATGACCAAGGCGTCAGTGCTTTGATAGCAGCGTCTGCCTGGGGTGAAATGGCCGTGGTAGAACGATTGGTTGAAGCAGGAGCCGTCGTGGATACTAAAGATAAACGTGAGTAATAAACAGAATGCAAGAAAGTTTCAGATTCACTATCGGTGATGAATATATGAGAGAATGAATAATACTGACTTCAGTGCATTGGTCAGCGTTAGTGTGGGCAATAAAGAACCATCATACCGATATAGCTAAATATTTAATTGATCATGGGGCGTCACCGACTGCCGAGAGTATAGGAGGGAAAACACCGCTAGATTTTCTAAATGAGGACTCAGAGCTGTATGCATTTTTGCAGGAAAGAGGAATTTCGATAAAAGACTTGTCGGATAGTCGTGCTGTATCACCCATTTCAGAAGACTTCTATGACGATGGAGTCAACGAGGAACAGAGACTAAAGGAGGAAATGCTGCAGAGTGACTATGAACGCAAGATGAGACAATTTGATAACATAGATGGACTAGGACAAAACTTAGACTCTCTGAGTCTTGAATCGTCAACCACACACGCGAATGGCGAGCCTACCGAATTTGACTGGGAACGTTGTAAACCTGATGAGATGTTTGTTTTCGCAGAAGCCGATATGGATCAGATTATTGATTTAATCGTCTCTATCCAGCCCAAACGTTCTCCCAGCCAGCGACCCGTGGCTGCCAATGTTCTTTTTCTCTGTGCTCGCTTTGCTCATTATTATGGCAACGCCTCAATGGAGTCTGAACTTCTGGAGACTTGTCTAGCGAAGATTAGAGAGGTAGTTCATTCAAAGTCGTCCGATATCGCATTTGCCTCATATTGGCTAGCCAACACGACCGTACTTCTCTATTATCTGAAACGTGATCAAGATATGGTGAGCAAAACCGTTGAATTTCAATCGCAACTGGGCACAGTGATTCAAGAGATTTATCTTCTTATTATTACTGCCGCCATGCGTCACATGGAGCCAGAGCTGAATTCTGCCATGCTTCAACATGAAACTATTCCAGGTCTAAATGAGGTCACCTTTAGAAGTCAGTGGAAAATTCTCAAAAGAGTTCGTCATCAGCAAAAGAAAATTAAAGAAAAAGAGTCATACCTTCCCCCTTCGCCTGCTCAAAAAGCGCTCCCATCACCACGATTAATCACATCTTTTCTGGCTTCTCTGGAATTCATCTTAAGCCTCTATAATGTCCATCCAATTATCATTGATCAAATTTTCTCCCAGATTCTCTACTGGTTGAACGCGAGTCTTTTCAACAGAATTATTTCTGGTCCTTTCTTATCTCGCACAAAGGCCATGCAGATCCGGCTAAATGTGTCAACAATTGAAGACTGGGCCCGTGCTACCGACATCCTCAGGCATGAACGGGATGTCACTGATCTCACGAGTTTGGTGACTATTGTGCGAACTCAATTATCTCCTTTGACCCAAATTCTTCAGTGGTTGCAAGTCTTATCCTCGATTGGAGAAGATTTCACCAATTTAATTGCTGCTGTGCAGCAGCTCAAGTCTGTGGCTCCTTCTCAACTCTTATATGCAGCTTCACACTATCAGTACGAGGTAGGCGAACATAAACTTAGTAAACAGGCCATTCAGTATCTCGTGGACATTGATAAATCGGTCCGTCAAGATAAAGGCAAAAATTCTACTACTGTTGAACAAGTTTTGTTGGATGCCTCGACGATCCTCCCTTTCACCCAGCCATCAGCCACGGATATGATGCTTACATGGGCAAACCGATCTTGGGAAGATGACAAGGCAGATAGAGGTTTATATTTCCCATTTATCCCTCCCGAGTTCGTTAGCCGCTTAGACAGCGTTCTTAATAACGGGCCGACGACGCCTTTGCCATCGCGCAACATCACCCATAATGCGCCTCGTGAATGGGAGGATGGGGGAGATAGTTATGTACGAGACCTTAGATGGTAGTGAATTGAAACTCTGGATTATTATATAGTGTTTGAGTTAGTCTACATTAATGAATTCTTCGGAATAGCAAACACTGAGCAAATCAATACATCTGGCTAAAACTTCGTCCCGTAGGTCCTCTGCGGATTGGCGATATGACGAGCGAGTTTTCCTTGTTCAGAGGTGGAGGGAAAGGAACATTAGATCCCCGGTGAGACTCCTCAAGAGGTCTGACTTGATTGGGCTGTTTGGACTGCTTCTCCATATCCGATAGGGCCATTGTTGTAGCCATAAGGACGTGCTGTGAAGCCTGGGTCAAAGATTCAGAGACGCGTTTCTCAAGAGCCAAGGCTTTCTGTTCTAGACCTTCCAGTTGCGTCTGTCTTTCCTTAACTGTCTTTGTTAAAAATGAGCAGCAGCTTTCAAGTCTAGTCTTCTCTTGCTCTAGTTCGCTCACTCGCTCAGTCAGCTGGGTAACTTTGTTCTTCTTTTCTTCTTCAACCTCTCTCTGATACTGTTCAAAGGCACCCTGGAAGCTTGCCCGTATATCCTTTTCCGAGGTAGTCTTTTCAGCAAGTTCACCTAACATGGACTTCATCTCATTCATGGTATCGAAAATTCGAGAATATTCTGATATTTTGGTATCAGAAGAAGAAGAAGAAGCAGATGATGATGATGATGCTATATCCTTCATAGTTGATAATATCTGGTCGAGTAAACCCTTCGAATAGTCCCAAGTGGAGTTCAAGCCTGATAATTGGCAAGCATTATCATCAAGTGTTCGCAAATTTCGATCATTTGCTTGTAGAATAACATCAACGGATAGAATTAAGCTGTTTAACTGCTGACTGAAAGTTGCAAAGTTCGAATCAATAATTTTCTGAGACTGGGCAAGACCGTGTGACGTGGTCTGAATGTTCGTTTTGATTTGTGTATCCAAAGATCGAAGGAGATTATTCAGTAGCTTCAGGTAGTCACCATTATCATTAGACCGGAGAATCATCGTTTCAAGGCTTGTCAGGACATTGCTAAGTAAAGATTGACTTTGAATTTGACTCTCATAGAGTAGCTTGGTTACTGCCAGCTTGTTCGGTCTTTCCGAGATATTACCGTCCTCAAGACTGGGCAAAGGAAGAGGTTGCCTATAATTAGTAGATGCCACAATAAAGTCCTACTGTTCTTTATCTCGCATGCAAGTCAGTCAAAGCGTCTATTCGTTGGGAGTTTAATGTTTATGTAACGTCATCAACAACGTTGCGAGGCAACCCATGATGGCCTTCACAAAATAGGCTGAGGACTTTCGACGATCGTCTTGCGAATCATAGGCGAATCTCGGACTTTAGATGATATCTGTGTTATGTTTTGCCTTTTTCGGTGAATATGCTGATACTAAATATACCGAAAGATGTAATTAAAATGCTTTAAAAGTTCCTTCTGGGTAGGTCAAGTAGTGCAATATCTATCGTGCGAGCATATCTTAAAGACAAAATAGAAAAAAGGGATAGAATGATGCGATCCGACACCAAGAATATTTGGCAAAATTATAAGGGTTCAGTTGTTACGACGTTTTCCATCATATGCAAGAACCACCTTGGTATTGTGGGTACGTGAGGTCTCTCTTCCCATTCTAAGAATTACTTCGATGAAAGGCATAGTGTTTCAATCCATAATGATGTGTCAAACAAGTAACAGACCGAAAAAAAAAAATATTTCGTCATTCTCTCGGCAATTTGGACGCACCTTGTCCTTTCGCTAACTAGCCTGCTCTTTCACCTGTCTACTGCTGCAACTTGAGCATCTTTTAATAATAAATAGTCTATTAATTGTTATTTTCCATGAAAGCACCTCGAATTGTACTGTTTCAGGATTATGGATGATTGTCCGCTAGATGGACTAGTGCCTACGTTCAATAATACCTCAGTATATATCTATCACGCCCAAACCGTTCAATGAACTGTCACTCTGATGTGACCTCTTTAATTGATTTTTCAGACGTTGTTGATAAATGAGCATCGCTAGTGCAAAGGATCGTATTCAGCAGATTCCACCCAACATCTCCCAGCGTAAAAGACAGCAAATAATTCCTCCATTATAAACAAGAGACATTCATTAAATTCGGTTAAATTCGCTTGATAAAAACACGCAAAATAAATATTTCTATGAACTTGCAGCTGCTGGAGCCATTTCATCTCAAGGGTTGGGCTTGGCGGTTGTTGTTCACATGATTCGCAGTCACGCACACCCTCAGACCATTCGATGCCACGCACAAGCTCAGCACACAACATCTCATCATCATGGGTTCGAAATTCCAAAAGCCAGGCAAGGTGGCCATTGTTGTTCGAGGGCGATATGCCGGAAAGAAAGTTGTCATTATCAAGACTGTTGACGAGGGTACCAAGAGCCATCCTTTCGGACATGCTTTAGTTGCTGGTGTTGAACGATATCCTCAAAAGGTCACCAAGGGTATGGGAGCGAAGAAGGTTGCCAAGAAGTCCAAGGTTAAGCCATTCATCAAGGCTATTAACTATAACCATCTCATGCCTACCCGTTACTCCCTCGAGTTAGGGAACCTCAAGGCCGTCTTATCCCAAGATACATTCAAGGAACCCACACAACGAACGGAGGCCAAGAAGGTGATCAAGAAGGCATTTGAGGAGAAGTACCAAGTGAGTAAACTGATTTTTGATAGAGCCAGACAAAGGCTAACTTTCTAGACGGGTAAGAACAAGTGGTTCTTCACCAAGCTCCGTTTCTGAGTATTATGTATCTTATGAAAAGTTCTGCTTGGGATGATTTTGTTGCGTAACCGATTTTGATTGTTAGTAGATAAAGTATGTAACTTCGTAATTGACATGTCCAACCTCTGTATCCTGGTCACCATGCGTCCTATACTGAAGCTCGGTCGGCTCAAGGGCCTCTGCAGGTCGTCTACTCAGGCAGTAAAGGCTCCTCGATTCATTGTTTCATTTTCTTCCATAGAGAAAGACCTTGCTGCTTATCAAGAATCGGTCTATAGACGCAGGCTGCCTGCAAAGCAAGAGCAACAGCTGTTAGAGGACATCGAGAAATTCCCCGATTTATGGGAACTTACAAAACGTTTAGGACAATTACGGGATGCACTACAAGCTAAAAGAAATGAAATTAATCGACAGATCAAATCAGCTACTCCAGAAGAACGGCCAAAGATACTTGAAAGTACAAAGCAGGAGGCCAATGATCTCAAGACTAAATTTGCCAAAGCAGACGCTGAATATCGAAATTTTTATTCACACCTAAGTTCGAGAATCGAGTCTCTACCTAATTTACTCGATCCTAAAGTACCAGCTGAAGAAAAGACGGTGGAAATTTTAAATCCCGAGGCAAGGACAGATCAGAAGCTCGATCATGTGACAATAGGCACACGACTAGGTTTAATAGACTTCACTTCTGCTTCCAAAGTATCGGGACCTTCATCTTATTACCTTTTGGGTGACGGCGTCTTGTTGGAGAATGCTTTGATCCAGTACGCTATGGAGTACGCTCGAAAAGCCGGATTCATACCCGCAATGCCTCCAACCATCATTAATAATGATATAATCTACGCTTGTGGGTTCCGACCAAGAGACACTAACGGCGAGCGTCAGATCTACTCGGTTTCCCACAACCAATCTCTCGCCGCTACAGCTGAGATCCCACTTGCAGGTTGGGGCCTCGACAGGCGGCTAGAAAAGCCCGAAAAGTTTTTTGGGTTGAGCCGCTGTTATAGATTCGAAGCTGGGTCATACGGAGCCGAATCTAAAGGTTTATATCGAGTACATGAATTTACCAAAGTGGAACTTTTCCTGTGGGAAGAGACATTTGAGGCTTCAAAAAGAGCATTGGAGTCACTTGTTTCCCTCCAAAAAGAGCTAATCTCTAATCTGGGGCTCTGTGCTCGTGTACTGGATATGCCTGCTTCAGATATGGCTGCTCCGGCCTATCGAAAGTTCGACATTGAAGCTTGGATGCCTGGACGAGGAGGATGGGGTGAGGTCACAAGTGCGTCCAATTGTACTACCTATCAAGCGGCACGGATGAATGCCACCTTCAAGTCCCCCCAAGGCAAAGTTGTTCCGGCGTTTACTTTGAACGGAACCGCTCTCGCTGTTCCTCGCGTCATTGTCGCTATCCTTGAGAATTTTTACGATTCCGAAAAGAACGCTGTACGACTACCAGTGCCATTAAGAAAATATTTCGGCGGAAGAGAGTTTCTGACTGGGAAAACCTATACGGAGATTTAGAATAAATAGTTTCAGATCTTTCAGTTCTACATCACTTAGACAGAGTACATATAATACAGAGTAATCACAAGACAAAAAGAAGTCAGAATGGACAGAATTACTGAGGGGTAAATCCAGTCCGATTGAGGAAAAGAAAGATGCTCTCATCAAGATCTTTTCTATCATAAAACCCAGCCCGTCGCACTTCCTCCTCAGAAAACTCACGATCGCCAAGGATTATGTCAAGGTCTTTGCTTTGAGATGCCGTCCAACGACGAATGAATCCGGCAGGATCGGTAGCGAATTGATTGAAGTAATCGCGCTTGAGCCTCAATACATTAATTCCTTGGACCACGGAGGCGATTTTTGTATCGGCTTCAACTAAGGCTGCTTGATTATCATGCCAAGTTTCAATGATCTTGCTCATTTCCTGGCGGATCGGATCATCTACTTCTATTTCCAGATCAAATGTCTGCATGCTGTTGTTGATTTGTCCTTCCCGGTCGACTCGGATAGTATGGTTGATCACTATGGGGTCCAGAGGAAGGAGGTGTGGGTTCACAAGCTCAATAATTTGAGGGAAAGCCAATCTCTCGACCCCAAAGAGCGCCCGCAAATTATCATCACAGTTTATTGTCCTTTTCTCTTCTACATCTTGGAGATTATTGAACTTGATATACTGCCACATGGCCATTACCACCGTGGGCTTGGTGGCTTCGTTGAGAGCAAGGACCTGCGACAGTTGAGGGGACAGCTTATACTTGTCTGGGAATTCGGCAACTTGAAGAAGAATTCGTGCCTGCACATTTGTATCCCCTTTTCTTTTGACATCTAATCCATCAAATTCGACAGGCTTCACAGCAGCGACTGCCTTGGGTCTTCGCCATTCAACCACGTTACCTTCAGGGTACAAGGCAGCCGGACGGTCCAATTCCACTGCGATTGATGAGAAAAAAGTCGAAAACCGGCGCCGATTAGGCGAGTCTGTGGGCTCGTCATCGTCCACCAGTCGCCCTTCGATCCTCAAGTTCCATGAGGGTACGAGACCATTGTCGAAGTCATAAAAACTCGGCGGCTCTTGGAGATTGGTATCCATCGCTTGCCATGGTTGATCCGAGCAAGTACTGGAAACAAAGATTCGAAGCTTTTTAGTCTTTTTTGCATTAGATGATAACGAATCCTGGAGGTCCAATTTCTTGCGACTTATGAGCGCGTCCAAGCTTTTTTCGATCTCACATAATTCCCTATACGCCTGGGCATTCGGTATAAGAGCTTCTAAGGAACTCGGTAAAGCCTTGTCAGTTGGACGTTTGACAAAAGGCGCTGGAGGGATAGCAGGAACAGCACTTTTCGCAGGTCGTGTTCCAGTGGCAGCCCCTGTATTTGGAAGAGCAGCAGCTTTATAATTCATCAAATAGAAATCAAAGGGATGTATAAACAAATAGATGGCCAGGTCGTGAGTAGTCTATCGCCTCGATAGAAGTCGTACCAATGAGTATAGAATACAAAAGCAAGATATGAAATAAACAGACCGAATTTTATTTCACTGTTCTCGATCAAGAAAAGATAGTCAGTATACAAACTTTGAAGTATCGCGAGCTCGAGAAGGCTGACTTGAAAAATCGAATGCCAGTTGAACAACGAAAAGACAATTTCTCTTGATTCCTTAAAGACGAAGTAAGCTTCTAGTTTCCCGCTGATAAGATCAATCGAAGTCTCGAGATAGCACGAACAGAGCTTGTGAGCGTTGTTGTAAAGTGATGGATTGAAGATGGGCGTTGACATGACAACCTGGGTCTAATGTTAAGTTGATATATCTCTGAACCTCTATAGGCTGCTAGCAATTTCATATAGTTTGAACATCATATCGTCCGTTATTTTATAAAGCAATTGTGAAGGTTAAGAGCAGCCTTGATAATGGATATGATGAAATTTGTTTCGGTGTAATAAACATAGAAATGTAAATCGTACTGCGCTCTGAGCTTGTATTTTTCAGCCGAATAATTTCCTTAACCACGGAAAAAAATTCTTGGACTGCTAGGGTAATTGATTGGATCGAGAATTGTCCTTATCTGATAAAAAAATAGGGCAAATAAAATACGTATGCCTTTAAACGGGCCAAGTCTTTCAGCAAATACTATACTGACACTCATATGAGGAGTCATGACAAGCCAATTATTCATACCAGACTAAAATACGTGTTATCCATAAGAGCACGTTACAGAGAGGTCTTGATAATCTTAAGTAGTGCATAAAGATACACCGAGGCTCGAGGCCATCACCCATCTTACATTCTCACAATTTAATTGTCGAGCATTTCAGGATATCAGAGGCTTCGAGACTATACAATTTTTAGAAAATAATGCTACAATGCCCCGTTATCACAATAATTAGGCGATATTGTCCAAGAAACCTCCCTCAAAAAAAAGCCTCTTGATGTTATCCTATGACACAGTAAAGAACAAAATATCAACTCAACCGAGCTCAATCTGAGTTTTTCAATCTGAGTTTTTTCCAGCCTATTTTTTCGACGGCGTTTGCGCACACACTCAGTGATAGTCTGATGAGCTCGACGTCTCACCGTCGTCAAAGCCAACCGCCACACCTCTTCTCTCTTTAATACATCCATGACCGACACCCAAGATCCCGTCAAAAAAGAAGCTCATTATAAAGAAATATTAAGCGAGCCAGCTCATCACGATGATAAGATCATTGCAGCTCAGGAGGATGCTCTTGTTGCGTTAGGGTCGTTATATCGATCTCAGGGACGGGTCAAAGACTTGGCTGATCTCATTCGATCAAATCGGTTCATCATGTCGGGGTTTGCAAAATCTAAAACTGCAAAAACGATTAGGCGGTTGATTGATTTGTTTCCTTCAAGCTCAGAAGGCATCGAGGCTCAAATCGCAGTGTGCGAAGAATTCATCGCTTGGACGATCAAAGAGAAACGGAACTTCCTGCGTCAGAGTTTACAGACTCGTCTGGCAACTGCCTATTACGAAAATGGAGCATATACAAAGGCACTAGATCTAATCAATGGTTTGACGGTCGAATTGAAGAGGTTAGACGACAAGTCGGTTCTGCTAGAAATCCAATTACTGGAGAGCAAAATTTACCATGCTCTCCGAAACCTTCCAAAATCAAAGGCAGCATTGACGAGTGCACGGACAAGCGCAAATTCCGTGTACACGGCCTCATTGACACAGGCTGAGCTCGATCTTCAATCCGGTATCTTGCATGCCGAGGACAATGATTACAAAACTGCATATTCTTACTTCTTAGAGGCACTCGAAGGGTTTCAGAACGCCGTCATTCACAGGACTTCTGCCACAGGGATTGCCCGACCGTTGACCATTCATGAAGAAATCGCAAACGCAGACGCAGAGGCCAAGGCGGCCGCTGTGTTCAAATACATGCTTCTCTGCAAGATCATGCTTAACCTATCCGACGATATTCAATCTATAATTAATGGAAAATTGGCCCAAAAATTCGCAGGCCGGAGTGTAGAGGCAATGAAAGCGATTGCTGCCGCTCATTCTCACCGAAGTCTCAAAGAGTTTGAAGAAGCCCTGGAAACATACAAGGATGAATTATCGTCCGACCCCGTCATCAGATCTCACTTCTCAGGACTGTACGATAACCTTCTCGAACAGAATCTCGTCAAGGTCATCGAGCCCTTCTCCGTCGTCGAAATTGCTCATGTGGCCGAGGTAGTTGGATTGGATGTTCGACAGGTTGAAGGAAAGCTTAGTCAGATGATCTTAGATAAAGTCTTTTATGGAGTATTGGATCAAGGAAACGGGTGGCTGATCGTTTTTAATGAGCCGCGACCAGATCAGACATATGGGGCCGCTCTGGATACTATCAAGTACATGTCAGATGTGGTAGACCTTCTCTACGACAAGGCTGCAACACTAAACTGACCAATTATATACCTTACAAACTCTATGAAACAATAACGTAGGATCATGCCCACAACACATCAAACGAGCCGGTGCCTACGGGCGCTACCTTGCCCAGCACAATGGCAGCAGAAGGACTCGAGAGAGTGTCGGAGTCACCGTCGAGAACAGCCTTTTGCAAGAACCCGCACGTGGTCTCGAAACTCATCTTGAGGAAGGGAGAGGAGAAAGTCTCAATGCCTTGACGGTTAAACGGTAGATAAGTGCCTTCACGGGTCATCAGGTCTGCGATAAGATCAAGATGGCGGCTGTCGACTGCAATGGCGTAGGTTCCAAAGACAGCATTAATCTCATTTACAATTGTATTTCGAGCAGCCTCAACCCCGTAGATTCGAAGGACTTCTGCTACATCATTAGCTCGAATTGCGTCAACATCAAGGAAGTCATCTTGCTCCCACATAGCCTGGAAATTGACACCTTCGGTGGTAAGTGTGCGTGGTTGACCTGATTTGGCCGGTGACCGCAAGCATCGTCCGATCTTGGGAACTTCACGAACAACGGTTTGACGAGCGGCTTCCTCGGCAAGGTTGACCATTAACAGTTTCTTTATAGAACCATCAAATTGCAACGTAAAGTCACACCATTCACCAGATTCGTAGTCAAAATCATATCTTGTAACATTTGGAAACACCGTCTGGATCTCTTGCTGACGATGCTTCGAGCGTTTCGATAACTTGGGAAATTTGAAATCTTGTTCCTCATCTTCACCACTATCGCTAGGATGTTCAGTATGAGCAGAATTATCTTCTTCAGCCTCAGACTCAGACTCATCTTCGCTACTGTCTGAGTCGTCGGATTCGGCGTCACTATCACTAGACGCAGAAGAATCTCCTCCTTCTTCAGCCTCGTCGTCCACCATGGAAGGCTTGATCTGAGACTCTGACCTGGATTTTTTACCTATTTCGGGGGCACTTTCGCCTTTGCCGACAAGTAGTCTCTTTTGACGGCGAAGCTCTTTGGTTATAAGGGCATGAAGGGTAGCAAGGAACTTGGAACCAGCAACTGTTTCCAAATAATCTTTTGAAACATCAAAAGCCTCAAGATATTCCTTTTCGGTAAAGAAGGTAAGCCGAATCTTATAAGTTCGAGCAACAGAGGCGTTGTCGGGGTCGACTGTGGTTGACTCTTCGACAGACACTGTGTCCACTAGTTCTGACAGACCGACTCGAGCAACGCTTTTACAGAAGTTATCAGCTTGGGCGTCGTTCACATCATCCAACAAGGGAAGTGTCATCTGAGGAGTCTTAATGTGAGTAGAAGCAGTCATGATGATTTCTCTCATTCGAGGAATACCTAGAGTGACATTAGCAGCGCCATGTCCGGCAAAATGGAAAGTATTTAGAGTCATTTGAGTGGAAGGCTCACCAATCGATTGACTTGCAATAATTCCGACTGCCTCGCCAGGGTCGACAGTTGATTGCATATACTTCAACTGCATCAAAGCTCGGAACTTCTTGGCGCTAACATTCTTGGATTTAGATTCGTCGAGATATTTGGGAAATTCGCTTTCCAAAAAGCTCTCCAAATGAGCCTGGAAGGGTTCGGAGACCGATCCCAAATATCTGGTAGGAGAAAATCTTGAGATGACAGGGTCATATTTTTCAGAACGAGCATATAAGGGAAGAGCGGCATCCTTGTTATTTCGTTTCCGAGCCTTTTTAGCGTATGAAATTGCAGTCTCAGCATCAAGACTTGTGTCAATTCCAGCTAAATTATGTTTCGCAACAAGCGATTCAAAATTATCCAAACAAAACTTGAAGTCTTCGAGATAGCTTTGCTTAGTAACATCAACCGAGTCACCTCCGTAAAGGAACTAGAAGCCGTTAGTTTATTTTTCTTATGATACTCCAATCACTCACTTCAATAATTGCCCCGTCACTATCACGAACGGTTCCATCGTAATTCACTTTGACTCCTTCTAACTGCTTGATTAAACAACGTTGTAGATACCCTGAGCGACTTGTCTTGACGGCTGTATCGATCAACCCTTCCCTACCAGCCATACAATGGAAGTAATATTCTTGGGGTTTGATGCCTGAAAAGAAACGTTGAGCAATGTATCCGCCTGCTCTTGCATCCGTGTCATAGGCTTTAAATGAAGGTAAAGTCTTACCGCTGATCATGTTTGGTACACGACGACCTTCCAATGCTTGCTGACCCAACATACACATGATCTGTGATACGTTGACGTTAGAACCTTTAGCTCCTGATAGTGCCATGGCCTGCATTGAGTTTTTGGGGAACTTCTTGAGAGCTCCATCGGGAATAGTCTTGGAGACTACCTGAGAAGTGACCGCATTTACTCTTGATTGAGTTATCATATCCAAAATTGCTAGTTTTTCGTCATCTCTGTAAACTTCTTCTAACCTTTGGAGAAGCTCTGGGTCATCTGAACGAAGATGTCCGGTATCCTCCAGGCTGACGGTAGCTAAAGCTGCCTTAAGACCAACGTCCGCGTTATCATCAAGGATCTCCCGACGCCAGCGATCTCCATTTATATCCAAATGCAAATCATCCATTCCACACGTGAAGCCAATAGACTGAACATATTTGGTAAACAGGCGTCCAAGGGCTGATAGACACCGCCCTGCTGTCTCAGCTCCGTAAATTTCCTGGATAGCATGAATCATGCCGTGATCGGTGGCACCAAACTGCGATTTATCTAGAATTCCAATCAGAAGCTCTCCATTATCAATTAAAACTGTATTTTCTTGACTTCCTGGTCCCCAATATTCATTTTTAATTTTGTTTTTTCCTAGCATGTTCAAGCCTGCACGATCGCGTGGCTTGATGTTGGCCAAAAGGGTTGAGATGACTTGCTTACCGGTCCACAAAGGAACAGGCTTGAACACAGTTGGGGGAAGAGTGACAATCTTTACCGAGGTAGTATGGCCATCTTCAGGGCGAATGCTTCCGTAGACTAACTGCTGATATTGCTCTTGTGTCAACATTGTGTCCTTGTTAGTCAACCAAACACCAGTGGAAATATGATCTTGAATCAGACCACGCAATGGTTTGCCCGAAGTCGGTGTGAGATACTGAGAGTCCGTATTAGCCAGCCACATTGCTTCTGCTCTAGCAGCTTCATTTTGAGGAAAGTGAAGATTCATCTCATCACCATCAAAATCTGCATTGTAAGCTCCTGTATTGGCATAATGCATTCTTAGCGTCTTTTCGCCTGGCAAAACGCGAATTCGGTGACCCATCATTGACGCCTTATGGAGGGTAGGCTGACGGTTCATAAGAACAACGTCGCCATTTCTAATATGCCTAAATACTTTTTTATTGATAATTTCCTCACCACTGCTGGGTGTCTGTAGTTGATTAGCCAATGCTTGACGCTGCTCGGGTGACATATTGTGCAGTGAGACTAAGCTGCCATCTTCTTTTTGGATATGAGTAGCTCCTGGCCAAATATTGGGACCGTTCATAACTGCTCGTCTCATTTCCTGAGCGTTGAAAGGAGTGACAGGCTCAGGATAGGTCAATTTGATAGCAAAGACAGGGGGAAGACCGATTTCATATGTCTCTAAGTTAGGATCAGGAGAAATGACAGACCTAGCGGCATAATTAACACGTTTTCCCATCATATGCTTTCTGAAAAGACCCTCCTTTTTCTCTAATAATTGCTTTATTCCTGGCGGTGGAGCCCTGCCTCCAGTACTCTGGGCGTTTTTGGTGCTGTCGATCAAGACGTTGACATCATTTTGGAGAGAAGAAAAGGAATTCATCAGCTGGGTGAATATGACAGTCCTTGAATCCGCTTTTGAGGGATCTTTGATCAAATTCAAATCTACAAGCTGATCATTAAGATCTCTAATGCGAATGCAAGATGATAGAACATGAGAAAGAAGCTCATTCTGGACATTCTCATGGATTTCATCTCCGAGCTTAGAAGGAGGTCTAAACCTGGTGGGAGGAACGACAAGGTGGTCAATGAAAAACATATCAGCAATCGGCCTATGTTTAGTTTCACGGAAAGAGAACACCAGATTCAATATCTCGTGTTCAACTCTAAAAAGATCCCTCAAATGATTTCGAATTTCACTCGACAGCATATATCTCGAAGAAGACTTGGCCATTGATTCATCCATGGAGCTAGGTACATAAGAAGAAGATCTCGCCTTGATTGCTGAGCGATGTAATGCATCAGATGAGGCACCTTTAATTCGATTGCTAGCTTGTTGGCGGTCAGATAAAGATCCCATGAAAATCTTGACGAAGCCATCCTTTCGGAATGGAGGTGAGAAAGCCCCGCAGTTATCGCATTTCGGTCTTGAACTCAGTCGTTTCATAAAATCATATATGGCTTCTCGTCTCCGTTCTCGCACATGGGCACTATAAGGATCTCCGGACCGAGATTTGATGGCCTCTTTGACGAATTTTTCCCGACGTCGAATTAATTCGTCTAGATTTTTGTCCGAGGAGTTAGAATCTTCATTTTCTTCCTCCTCTTGGGCATCAGATATTTCACTGCTTGCTTTCATGTGCATTTCGTCAATCTCATCTGACTCCACAATGAGACCATGCTGTAAGAGTCGCAATTTACAGATATATCGATGAACTTCTGAGGCCTTAAGACGAAAATGGTGACAGAATAAACAAGTCGACCGTAATAGCGTATACATCTGAGAGAAAAATAGAGGATTGTAAGCTGGCAGAGGTAGCTCGATATGACCCAAATGACCTGGGCAGAAACGATCATCTAATCGACAGGTAGCACATCTATATAACGTTAGAAAGAATTCCAATGAGTCTCTTACGGGTGGCGTAGAAAGGCACCTAAGGCTAAATCATACAAGCCACCGGAGATAGGATGACCAAAAGAATCCAAGATTTGTGGATTTGTGATCTGCTTGACACTTAATCTCTTGATATCATGAGTGTTGAAAAACCCAAAATCAACCTGGACCACTTCGGATCCAACTGGTTTGGATATATTCATCCTTCTTTGGCTTTCTTGCTCCGAGACTTATTGGGACGTTTTGAAGAAAAAAATTTGTAGCGTTTTTACTCGGTCAGGTAGACGATGCAGTGGGAATTACCCGGCCTGCACTTCCGAAGGCAGTCGTCTCCAAGTGCAGTGGGGGATGGTAATCTCAGCACGCCTGCAAGTAAAGGGTCTTGTCACGACGCAAAGAAATTGAAATTGGAGAAGATCTCAAAACTCACCAAGAATTATTGAGAGGAATAGAGTAGGAATGGATTATAAGTCGCCTTCTCCAGGGTCAGTGTCACCTGTTCCCCAGCAGGCCGAGATGTTTTACGCAGCCGAACCGAGTCGGCGAGAAAAACGACGGCATCACCTTCAAGATAGGTTAAATAACCTAGAATACTCCTTTGAACAAGGCCGTGACCGCTACTATCGAGAAATGATCCACAGATTACAAGCGGAACTGACAGGCTTATATAACGATTCGTCTGTGACCGAATATAGTGAAGTTCTCTTAGATTTAGAAGAAGAGCGGGATCGAAGCCTCGTCCAGTTAGATCTTTGGCAGAGATTTTTATTGGAACGGTGTGAGCGAGAATACGAGCGAGATATGAAGACAATTCAAGAGGAGCATGATAATATGGTCCAAGCTTTCAGAGAGAAGCTTTTGGCGCGGCTGGAAAATCAACGCAAGAAACTCAAGGAAGATAAAGATTTGTTGGATATCGCTAATGATCATTCTCTACTGTTAGTGGGAGGTTATCATACAAACAGCCCTGGCTTGGATAACGCCAATGACCGGCGAAGTTTGAGACGCCGGGGCGAAGCGAATTACACGTCAGATGATGCTACTGGGATAGATAAACGAAAGAGAAAGTATCACAGTGGTGGAAGTGGCACAGGAAGTGGAGTGGATCGACCAAGTCGGAACTATGACGAGATCGCAGCGTTTTGGAGTGACAGGGACAATCTGCCTATCCATAGAGAAGACGCGCGACATTCCAATAAATCGTTCGCTGGAGTTACGAATTTGAAAGCCGAAGAAGCTCTTGAAGACATTGCGTTGCTTCGTCGATCTATTCGAAAAAGACCGTGAAACTAGCATTTCTTTTTTAACACCTCACAGAAAATCATCCAAGCTCTTCTCGGAGTCCTTTTTTATTAGTTCAAACATTCCCTCTGGCATGATCGGTTGTCCTTTTGAATCCTTCACGTATCGGAACGGCATTTCTGTCCTCTCATATTTACTAAACACCAATTCTGGAAAGTCAACATAGTCAATCTGATCCAGCAGTTCTATCCGTCAGAGTCATGTACCCAAACTTTTTACTTTTCCCTTCTACAACCATTCTGGTCACGCGAACGGCTGTATCTGTCGTCATTTGAGTCTTGCCCAAGTTCCTGCCGACGTAGCCTAGGCGTTAGCACAGATCATCTAGGTTCATCACCATAAGCTCGTAATTCTCCCGTTCGGTCTAGACATTTTTAGTATCTATTCCGCCTCGATCTCTTGCATACCTCGTGGAGGATGATCACCTGGGGTTAATCATCAGATCATCAGGTTATCATATATACCTAAAATGCCTCCGAAAAGAAAGAAGTCAAACTTCTCCCCGTCTTCAGGACTCATCGCAAGGTCTGCTTGAGGATCCAGCAATACTGTCCGAGCAGGATCGATCTTCTCTCCATTAATAGTCATTATATTTACCTCGTCTGTAGTCACTTTAATCCCTTCTAACTCATCAGGGATATCGCTAATCAGATTGGAGTTCACTGACGACAGAACAAAGGTTGAAGATCCTGGGCCTATCCCAGGTTTGGAAACATCTTTTTGAATCTGTGCATATTCAAGGCGTACCCAGTCAGAAAAACCCTCTTCCATATGTTCAACAATATATGTTTTACCACCCATGGTTATGCAGTCGACAAACCTTGCCTCGAAGATGCGATGTAGCGCTTCGAGATTCTAGTCACTGCTACAATTGCTTTTCCGAACCCACGACTCGATACTATTTTACAGTCTAATGTACATTATTTTTGTTGTTGCTGAGCAAAATAAGCAGTCCAAGAAGTTGAATGATTGTTTTGAGGGGCGTTTTGAGGTATGTTCAGAGGAGCTTCTCCATCCCATCCAGGTGGGAAGGGAGCCATATGAGGTGGAGGGGGAGCTCCCCATTGAGACTGTGGAGCCATTACAGTCGGACTTGAGGCATTATTATTTTGCCCTAGTAGCGTATCCCATCCACCAGAGTGGCCTTGGGCCTGATGACCTTGACCCTGCCAGGCGTGAGCCTGATTTGCCGGTGCTCCCCAGCTTTGGCGATTATATAATGGATTTTGCCATGCCTGCGGGTCCTGATTATATCCCTTGACAGATATTCCTTGACGATACTGATTACCTGGTTGCCCACCATGATAATTTTGATTCATCCTCTCATTGTATCCGAAATTACCACGATACCTCGGATTGGGATAATACGGAGTATTGGCTCCCGATCGATGACCATTCCTGTAGTACCCGTTACCATATCGTCCCCCACTCTTGACCGTGTCGAAATCCGCTTCCGTCAGTGTCTTAGGCGGAGCTTTATATCCATTTAATATCATCGACTTATTAGGCGACTTCAATTGCGGCTCCTGGAAGAAAACCGCGAGGGCTTTATTGTCTTTCAAATTGGGCATACCTCCTTCAGAGAAGGGAAAATTAAGCGGTTTATCGAGCTCATAATTGGGATCACGTGCTACCATTCCGAAGATACCTAGCTTTCTCGATTTCAGCTGAACTTCATTCACTGACTCTCCAGACTCAGGATATAGTCCAGGCATGACGACATCAGATACCTTGCTCGATCCAGACACATACAGAGTGGGTTTACCAAAGCTGTTTCTTCTTTTGTCAATATCGCTCAATTTTGGATAGATCTTTTTAACAGCCGTCAGAAGTCGTGTCTCATCGATGAACGGCAGCAATGCTATACCCTGCCATGCCATCTTCTTCCCATTCATGTCAATGGCAAAGTCTTCCGGATAAAAATCTATGATCTCCGAAGATTTGTCGGTCATTAGAGGCCAAAACAAGGAAGGCAAGTTGTTCTTACTATCAGCCGGTAAGACTCCCATCAGTTGCTCAAACGGTCGGAAAGGCTTACCCAGATCAAATTTGACCTCTAGGTCTTTTAAATCAATACAATCAGCAGCAAACGGTGCGTAGTGATAGGGATAAAACCACGTCCACGAGGGACATCCTTGATAGTAATATAGAAGGACCCAGCAAATACCCTCTATGTAACTTTGGACGACTTTCTTCCTCATTTCATCAACTTCATCATCTTTCACGTGGAACTTCATTTTGTAGTATCGTTCACGATAACCAGGTTCCCAAAGGCGGATAGTCTCCATATCTACCACTTCCTGCATTTCTTCTTCTTTTTCAGACTCATCCTCGTTGTCATTGTCATTGTCGTCATCGTATTCTTCCACATCATCCCGAGTTGCTTCTAGATCCTCGCTATTTCGCGCAATTTCAGTCTCATTGTCTTCTTGCTGAGATATGGAGTTTGACTCACTATTTTCATCTGTGTCCTCTTTAGTTCGCGCTTTTCCTACTTGGGAAGACTCGGTTCCACCGTCAGCTTCTTGATCAGCTTTTTGTTCTGGGACGGAGCTTCCAGTTTCATCAGACTCAATTTTCCGCGTAATTTCTATTTCTTGAATATCTTGAGAGCTTTCAACGATGTCATCTTCTCGCTTCTCCGCGCATTCTGACCCTTCATCGACTTTTATCCTCTTAGGAGACGGTTCCTCTTTACTGAGTCTTTTCTTCCCGTTCTCTTTTGCTAATAACTGGGATCGAAGAACTGCAGCTGCGCTCTTATTAGCCAAATTGGCAACTGTTATTTCATTGCGTTTCGCGACAAGTTCACGATTCGAGAGATGGGTCTTGCCAACAGATTCTCCTGAGGTACTATACAGAGGTATATTGTCGACAGGAGCAGTAGGTTCAGTTGCTTTTTTGGGAACAGGTGCCGTTCTCCTATTGTCTGGGCGTGCGTGAACAGGAGCCGACGGAGAGGAATATTGATTTTGAGCATCGACATACTGTTGTTGTTCCATCTCACGCCGCCGCTGATTCTCTTCCCGGCGGACCTCTTGCTGTCTGCGCCTACGAAGGATTCCGTCTTCTTGTGTTCCCAAGGCCGCCAATAGGAACTGAGTTCGCTCAAGGTTCACCACCCCATCTTTAGTTAAGAATCCACCAAGCTTAGGTACGACTGCCTTCCAGATGGTGATGAGAGTATCGATGCCATTATCACGAATATCTAAGGTTGGCAAATGAGGCAAGAAATCATTACCAACAAAAAAACACATGAAAACCCAGTCATCGATAGCTCGCTCAAGATCCATTTTGAAGAGCAAGTTCGGCACCGATAGCTCGGCTTCAAGATACTCTCGAAGTATGCGAACATGAAGCCAAATGAATGGCTTCTTACTCTCGGAAGAGCTTGATTTACTTTTATCATAGCCCGCCATTTGGCCAGTACACTCGTTGCTCTTATGGCCTACTTGGCCACAAAGATCACAGAATCTCGTTCTGGTGTCCTGAGCAAAAACGTCCTCTCGAAGGACTCTAAAATTGGGCTCATGAGTAGCTAATCCAAGCATAATCAAATCAGCGTCAAGACCGTAGATTGCATGACTGGTGTTTGGATCATAGCGCGGGGAACTTCGCTGAGATCTGATGAATTCCATAATCTTGTGTTCTCCTTCTCCAGGCACCGAAGCATCAGAGATAATAACATTCAGATCAGTCCAGCCTGGGTCTGTATTAAGTTTATAAGACACCCAATAACGAAGAGAAATCGCCAGAATATCCATAAATGGGGTTCCTGGAGTAATCGAGTTATTGTCCCACACCCTCTTTTTCTTAATGGCTTGATCAATCATATGCCCCTTTTCTTGCATTTCTCTCAAAAGTTGCTCATTGGCTTCTTCTTTAATTCGAGCATCTTGAGCCGATCGAAATCGTCGTGACCTCTGCTGGTTCATCTTTGCTCGAGGAGCAACGCCATCGACAGCTATCAGAAGAACTTTTCTCGGTCTGGCCATATTGACGACCCTGTCTGTATATTTAAAGATTTCAAGCATCAGCTCAGCCTCATTTTCTGGTGGAGGCTTATTCTCAGGATGATAGCACGGATGCACGATACCATTCATATCAAGGTATAAGTTATCAAGCTCCCCGTTCGGGTTAGGATTCGTATAAGCAGCTGGGTATTCAATCCCGTCTATAACTTGATTAGGGTCTTCAACCACATCGGTGATGATCTTCGGATACTTTCTCGATAACCACCGAAATAATGCTGGAACACTATAGTTAATACATATCATCAAAGATTCTCACCCCATGCCTAACAAGGTTCGTCCAAATGATTTTAAATAAGTAAGTGAAGAAGTTTCAGGTAGCGGTGAGGACCGCACTGTAACAATCTCTACAGCGGTTGCTACCAGCGAATGTAATCCAAAAGAAGCTTGTCCCTATTACTCTAAGTACATGCTTTATATAGACTTGATAATGGATCATATTCAAAGTAGTCCGATTAATGGTCTGATTGATGATCCGATTGATGGTCTGACCTCTGACGAACGACCTGACCCACAATCGTAGTGCCATCCTTGAAGGCCGGCTGGACAGATGGAATCGTAACACGCACTACGTGTGTAGCAGCAGTCGATACTGGCCAGGTGGATGGGTCGACAGTGTATAATATCAGTGATTAGAACGATAATCCCGAGTGATGACCGCATATGTATAAGAAAAGGGGATTTTTTCGTATATAATCGCAGAGAGACACTTGAAAACCACGAGAATGTATTGTTGGTAGCAGATCGTGTGCGATCTTCGTTTACTAACCATACGATCACTGTCTCTCCAGCTCCACAATCATACAAGGGTTGAATAAAGAGATTTTCAGGAGTCCAAAAGATCGTACATTCTTAAACTACTATATTCTTTTGCCTTTTTCGCAACCAAGGTAGAAATGTTCCACTATTTTTAATTCAGATCTGGATTATTTTCTTGGAATATTACTGGTTATTCATCTTTTTCGCATTGAAGAACTCTACTGAAATCAGGTCATTTGAATTACTGTACAAAAAGGGCCAGTTCCTAATCCCCTTAGATATCTTCATTCTCCAGTCACTCCACGCGCCTTCTAATCGTCAAAACATTATACCAAAACAAACCGAATACCAATAGCCGAACACATAATTCAAAACGCAGAATCACCAAGAAGAACATCGACGACCTTTTTCTTAAGGCTTCGTGCCTTTTTATGATAGACCTCATAGTATCGACGGCCAGTGTCTAAATCAATGTCCTCGAGCTTAATCCACATCGGACCACGATAATATATCCTGGCAGCTATATAAATAAAGACTAAAGCAATCATTGAAATAAAATTCGCAAAGAAGGTTTTCGCCGATTGTTCCCCTGAGAGAGGCCAGATACTGAAATAGAACACAATTATCACAACCAGAAGACACCAAAGCAGACCCCACCAAGATCCAAGCGGGTACGTCCACGTTTTCCAAGGTATATCATTAAGATCACGGCCTTGGCGAACCCAAGCGCGCCGAAACCGCATATGTGCTATAAAGATGGATCCCCAAAACCATATTATACATAAGGATGCAAGATTACTGAACCAACTGAAGATGGTAGACCCCTTTGTGGAAACGTTTAGATAGGAAAGCCCTCCTCCTACAAGAAAAGTGATGATAATTCCAGCCCAAGGACGACCATAGCGGTCAACTTTGAGGAAGATCTTAGGTGCCATCCCGACTTTAGCAAGACCTTGAGGAATACGGGAGCCGGCGTAAGCTTGAGCATTTGCGGAAGAAAGGACAGAAAGGAAAAGGATTGCATTCATGGCATTTGCCAATCCGGGAAGAAGAGCTTCTTTAAAAGCAATGACAAAAGGCGAAGCGTTTATAATTCCTTCGGTTCCAAAAAGCAGAGGGTTCTGCGGTGATACAGTGATTGTAACTGCAAAGGTGCCCAGGATATAGAACACAGCAAGCCGAATCCACACTGAAGAGGCAGCTATACTGACGGCAGTCAGAGGATATTTTGACTCGGCAGCGACAAGTCCAATCATTTCTGAACCTGCTACCGAAAAAATACAGGTTGGAATCACATTTATGAAACTTCGAAAGCCGTAAGTAAATGGCTCGGTTCTCCAATAATGGAATCCTGTCGTCTTATGATTAGGTGCACCGCCCGCCGATATCACTATACAAGCAATCGTCACAACAAAGATCCAGATGAACTTGACAAAGGAAATGACAAACTCGCTATCGCCAAATACTCTCACAGGTAAGATGTTGATGAAAAAAATGACAACAATAAAAATTGATAGCCAGCCTGCTATAGGAACAGCACTAGTCCAATATTGCAGGGACGTCACAATGCCTTCTGTTAGCCAATCCGAGCACATTACTACAAACCTTGTAGTTCATTTACCAAAGAAACCACTGCTGCGAACCAAGAAGTGATACCCAAGGTAAAGGCCGAAGCAGGATCGACGAGTTTATCCATCCACCTGACAAAGGCTGACGGAACAGGATACATAATAGCTAACTCGGCAATCACTTGATTAGAAGTCCATGCGAGCGAAGAGGCTATCAGAAATCCTAAGAACATCGCCACGGGGCCTCCAAACACTAGAATCTCGCCGGATCCTAACCATAAACCGAGGCCTATGGAAGTCCCTAGAGATATCATTAGCAAATGTCTAGGTAGGAGCGTTTGATGAAGGCCCTCATTCGTCGAAATCGAAGAGGACGAGTCTCCATCACTTTGGTGACTTAGGTGAGATTGCAACTCTGTTCCTTTCTCCTCCAGCATTCCGCTTTCAGTCCACCCGACGTCTGCTAGAAAATGCTTCCGCTAAATGTATAACAGTGTGTTTGATTTCATATCAAGTAGAGACTTAAGTCAACGTTATCAGAAGACTTGGGGGCTCGAAATAGAATAGACAATCAAATGGGGCGTAGGCGTCATTTCCGCTGACCTGCAACTGCCTCACGAAATCCCGGAACAAAACGTTACACTGTGAATCTCTATGAAGAATTCCAGAATGCCTTTGGCTGCAGGTCAACCAAGAATCTTACAGTATACTAACTTTTTATAGCGGAACTTCGCCTTTCTTGCATTGATCTCTTTTCCTTCCTTTATAATTTTTGCAATATTGGATTGAAGGCACCGTTTTTGTCACCATCGAGGATGCATTTCGAGCGAAGCCCGTTTGGGGGCCTTGAGAGATCTTTCCGAAATCGGCGAATCCATGATTCTTAATGATTGCAAAGAGAAAGTTCAAGCATGGGGGGTGAAAAAAAAAGATTGTACAAAAGAACTCGTAATCTTTTCTACCTTTATAGTTTTAAATCCAGAAAAGTACCTTGAAAGGATCTTCTACCAGTCACCGACTGCCGTGGACATTTGACGTCGAAGCACTAGTGGTAGCAGTTCTATATCCTTATTGGGCTTAGTAAGCTCTCATTTTTGAAAGATCCACCTCGGATGCCACTTCACGCTAGTTCGCTAGAAAAAATTGGTGATAGCAATTATCACTCAGCACTAGCTGTTTAAGATCTCAATAAGTGTATACAATCTCTATAAGATAAAAAAGGTTCAAATCATTCAGAGACTAGGCCTTTGGGTTGCTCATCTACAATTTCCGTTGCTGGCACACTAAACTTTCTTATTAATGTCTCATCGACTATTTAGTAATGTGAACATTATAGCCTGTTTCGGCTGTCGCGGGACGATAACTGTTATGGTGACAGCTTGCCAGCCCAAGGGAACAATACCGGAATCGGAAAAGATTACTAGTATGGTAAATTCATAGTTACTAACCGATGTTGTCTCTTCTTATGTGAGGACGATGCGCTTAACCATGAAGCCAGTCTTGACTGGGTATCGATATTGCCAAGTCTGATCTTATTATTTTGTAAAAGAAGCTTGAGATACTGTAGCTCTCTAGCTCTACTTATAGTCGTGAAAATCTTGAGAAGCGTACCTACAAATGCTTAAATATACTAGTGATTTATGCATTGAAGAATGAAGGAGCACTTAAATTGCACAGGTCAGGAACCTTGTTCCACCGTATCTACGCAAACTCAGAGGGAGCAAAAACCAGGTACAAAACATGAACTGGCACTAAGTAGCCCCTACCACCAAGCATAATTTCAACCTCATACTTTTAGAGAACTGCAAGTATGGTTTTCTTGTAACTGTAGCTCAGGACCACTAAGTTGTTTCAATGCGTTCGACACAAGGGTTCAGCATGCAAAGAGGCTTCGACCGTTTTTATCCATGGCCAACTTGTCTTCTCTCTTTTTAATCATTATGACTACATGTTTTGGTTCGGACTAGAGATAATTTCACTTTTCTGCCATTTAGCTTGGCTTAGTTTGTCACGGCTTTGTAATCACGTGATCTAGTGGGTTGTGTCTGACTTGTTTCCTTTTTAATAAAAAAAACGAGACTTCGTTGATGACCTTGTAACTCTTAGGATACCCAGAATAAATTTAATATTCAAGAAGATTTACAGATATCATGGCTAAAGATAGTTTTTCCATAGTTGAAACTCCTAACGAAAATACTAATACAATAGGAACGGGCTTGACATTTATGTCGACCTTTTCACGCAAAGTTTATTCCGTAGTCGTCTGAAATCTTACAAAATCGAACATATCCAATTACACGATTATTCATTCCGCTAGTTCTATCTGAGTGACAAGAAACGAGAGATTCACTGTTGCTTGTTTTTCTCCGCAGATTTTCAGTATTTCTAGATTGAATTATCCCGAAGATGCTGTTAAAGCAACGAATAATCATACGTATTCAATTCACTCTTGAACTACGCTTTTATAAAACTATATAATGGATTAGAAAACTATACACAGACGCATTATCAAAAGTTAGTTACACTAAAGAGTTAGCAAGGCACAATCACTCAATTGAAGGAATATCAGAAAAATTAAGATAGGTAGCTTGTGTTTTTCCACACCGACGGAACGTCTCGAGCCAAATGCACTCTAGTCATCATTATTCCCCCTTCATTAGTTATTGACTTACCGTGATCGGGAGTGTATAGAGAAAGAAATTTTCACACTGTAACGGCGTACTTAGGATGGACATGGCCGGGTAACCTCTCGTCTTGCACGCACCATGTCGAAGAGGAGGCATGAAGGGATGGCGGAAGATCCAAAGTGGAAGAAATCGAGAGTCGAGGTAGATATAATTGCTAGTAAAGAGTACTAAATATCTAGGATCACAGCGATGCGGACAAGCAGCGGCAGATAGAGGACGCTAAGAGGAGAGTGGCTGCTCTAGCTAATAGAATGAAGTCCAAACAGCCAGAAGGAGAGCAGAAGAAAACGAAACTCGCAGCAGATGACTTACTGGCTAGAATAAGAGAGAGAAAGGCGAAATTACAAGGCCAAGATCAAAACGGATCGGAGAGACTCAAAGGAGGTGGATTAAATGTCAATGTACACCCATTGTTGTCTGATTTGGCGCTCAAGACTCCTACGCGGTCGAAGACAGATTATTCGCGGGGCCAGGAAGGACGATTGGCTACTCCAGAAAGGACAGCAAGCCACGAGCGAAAAGAGGAACCTAAGCCAGAAAAGGAAGAACAAATAGCGCCAAAGAACCCTTATTTTGATCCTTCTGAAACTGCTCTTGAAAGGAAACCCCGAGCCTTGGTATTTAATGAGAAAGGGAAATATATTGCTCAGGCAAGTAAGATGAGACAGCAAGCACGGCTGGAGGAACTTAAAAAGAAAATTGAAGCCGCTAGTCGTACTGCAGGAATCGACAGCGAGTTTAACAATACCGAAAAGGCCTTTAAGGTCCCTGCTCCCCCGTCGATAGAATGGTGGGACGAACCGCTAGTGACTAACAAGACATATGATGATCTTGATGACCTGAAATTACTGAAAATTGATTCCGCTGATAGCCCAATCACACAATATATCCTTCATCCTATTCCCATTCCTGCCCCTTGGCTCAGCAATCTCCCAGATAGCAAACCATTATATTTAACTAAGAGAGAGATGAAACGAATTAGGAAAACAGACCGTGCTGAACGACATAAAGAAAAGCAGGATCGAATTCGTTTAGGTCTAGATCCTGCACCACCCCCTAAAGTAAAACTAAGTAACTTGATGAGCGTCTTGGCCAACGAGGCTATACAAGATCCTACCATGGTCGAAACAAAGGTCAGAAAAGAAGTTGAAGAACGACGTATCAAGCACGAGGAAGATAATGAAGCTCGAAAGTTGACTCCGGAGCAACGGCACCAAAAAGAGCTGGAAAAGGCTCAGCTTGATGAGGCTCATGGGATCCACTGTTGTGTTTTCCGTATCAATTCTCTTTGGCATCCTCAGCAGCGCTATAAAATTAATATAAATGCCCAGCAACTTCATCTCAACGGCATGACTGTTTTGAATCCCGATTTCAATCTTGTCATTGTCGAAGGAGGAGCTAAAAGTATCAAATTTTACAAAAAACTAATGCTTAATCGCATTAAATGGAATGAACACCCTCAACCGCATGCTGCTGTCGACACCCCGCCGCCGGAAGACCTAGGCTCCAATGCCTGTGTACTTGTGTGGGAAGGTATTCTGAGGAGCCATAATTTCAAGAAATGGACAACCAATTCCACCAATTCTGACTCAGAAGCGAAAGAGCTTCTTTCTTTCAACCATGCTGATAACTTCTGGCTATTGGCAAAAACCAGTGGAAGTACTTAGGTCAGAATAGACCTTGAAATGGTGTAGCCTTCCTAGTTGAACGCCTAGCTTAATATTATGAAACGGGATGTTAATACTCTTGCTTACGCTTGAACTGTATATTAGATAGATAACTTTCCGTCCTTCAATGCAATTCTATAAATACATGATTTACTCTTCCTCGTCGTCCTCCTCACTGTCAGACACTTGCTCACCATGGGACTTGAGCTTTTCTTTAGCCTGGGCATACTTCGTTTCTAGTTCTGATAAAATTAATAGCAGATCATCTAGTTCCGATTGGAGAATGGCAGACTTCTTCGACATCTCCTTTATTTCATCACCTCTCCCTGCTATCTCGGCCTTTAATCGTTCTAATTCCTTGTTGTGAGCATCCTTCGTGCCTTCAATGTGTGCCTGGCGATCATTCAATTCCTTCTGATGTGCACTCCATAGTTTTTCAACCTGAAATTTATGATCTTTCGCTTGAGAGGCCATAGATACCTTCATATGATCCTCAACCTGAACTAGCTTCTCTTTATAATGTTTCACCATTTCATCATATTTCTTGTTTTGCTCATCCTCTAGCTGCTTGATGTGGGCCCGAAGATCTTTAGAATGCTTCTCTTGAGCGTCGAGTAGGGCAGAAGATATCATATTATCTATTTCTTTCTCTCCATGATCATCCTCGTTCATCACACTGACATCTTGCTCGTGTTTTTTTTGTAGGAATTTGAGTTCTTGTTCATGTTGTTTCTTTAGAGAAGCAAGATCCTCCTCTGATTGTTGCCTGATAGATTCAAGATCTTCATTCTGTGTTCGTTTGAGAGCTTCTAGGTTTTCCTCATATTGCCGCTTCAACGTAGCCAGTTCTTGCTCTTGCTGCCCATCTTGCTGCTTGTGGGCACTAACTTCTTGGCTCAGTTCTTCAACTTTTAAATCTTTCTCTTTTAGTTGATCTCGGTAGGTTTCAATCTCTTTTTGAAAGTTGACAGACTTTTCCTCAAGAGTCTTGATCTCCTTATGGGCTTCCATTAACTCAGATTCAAGATCAGATATCTTCTCATCTCTATTCGCAGCCAATTCCTGGATCTCAATGTTTTTGGCATTCAACTCGGAGACTCGCTGTTCATGAGAAAGACCAAGATCTCGAATCTCTCGATCTTTGCTAGCCAGCTGTTCACTCAAAGTCTTGACATTTGACTGTAAAGAATGATAGTCGTTGTTCACTGTAGATAGTTTCTTATTTAAAGACTTTACTTCTCTTGATGACAGCTCTGCTCTGCTCTGAAAATCTTTCGATATCTGTCGAGATGTTTGCAGATCTCTGAGTGCATTATCATATTCGGTCTTCAGATCCTGTAACTGTTTTTCCAGTGATGTCTTCAATTGTTCATGAGTACTCATTATATTCCGCCGTTCATGTGCTAATCGCTCTTTTTCTTGTGTCGTAGACGCCAACTCTTCTTTCATCTGAGTCAAAGCACTTTGAAGGCTCAAAAGTTGGTCAGTTTTAGCATCTAACAGACTCCTTGACTCTTTCAGTTGTTTTAAAGTATCATTAGAAGCACTTTGAGCATCGGAATGAGCCGTCGAAAGCTGGTCGAGCTCCAGTGTCATTTCATTTATTTGGTGCGCTAAATCTTTCACTTGAGCTTCGTACCTGGTCTTACAGTCTTCCAATTCTATTTCTAAGTTTTGGGTCCGTCTTTCTTGGTCTTGTAACTGTGATTGCAGCGTCTCGATAAGCTGTACCGACATCTCAGTCTTCGCTTGAGCCCCATAAATTATTGGCTCTTGATCCAAACTGCGGTTAAAAGCACTAACTATTCGAGGGTAGTATTCTTTGAAGAACTCCACGTAGTGGCTGTCAAAATAGACCTCGGGAAGACCGGAAGATTTTTCAAAAGTAGGCGAAAGAGAATCCGCAGGGTTGAAATCTTTGATAAAAGTGCTTTCCCGTAGTCGCTGAATGTTATATATATAATGGTCTTTCCCAACAAGACTCGTTAGGTATTTGAAAAGAGTAGGTCGAGGAATGGCCGAGTTCTTGCTACTAAAATCAAAAATGATAGCCAACAAAACGGCACAGGTGCCATGGACGAGGATATTACTGGTAGATGGCCGCGCTATGGAAGTAATCAGAGACTGGATGGTCGATCCTTCTCTCAATATATCGTTCACAGCATTGGTATCCTCGTAAAGCCACATGCTCAACAACATAGCATATGCAATTATGATTCTACTATCGCGTTGTGTCTGAAAAGCTGTAACCAGATTTCCCGATAAAGCTTGAACAGCGGTCATGACTTCTTCTCCCAGGTCAGCATTGCCAACTTGTATAGCAGATAATTGCCCCTTTATGACAGGAAATGATAGAAGGCGAATTAATAGTTGACAAGAAAACCACACAAGATATGGGTCGCTTCGAGCGTCCGTATCGTAATCCAAGACTGAGCTCAAAACATTCCGAACAAATCTAGGAGGCACTTGGTCACCTTTTCGAAGAGCATTAAAAGTCGATAAAGACTGATCAAGAAAGAGGCTACCACCTTCTTCGTTATTTGCGAAAAAGGCCTCGAGGCAAGTGATAGCGCCCACCCGGAGATTAAATACATGGATAGAAGCACTATTTAGACTCCAATTAATTAATGCCTGAACCACTGGGATTAAATCTTCACCGTCAGCAGCTAGGGCCCTATCCGAGGAAAAAGAAATGTTGATATCTGGCACATCGATAGACGCAAATTGGGTTTGGAGTTCATGATTGGCTCTAATGATATCGGCACTAGTGGCTAAAGCATTAGCTCTAATGGTGCTTGGAGAAGAATCGGCAAAGGCTAACCGAAGAATATTAAACAGAACTCCTGCTGCGCATAAGACAGGCTGGTTCGTTACAGTCTCCTGAGCGCCTGGGACAACAAATAATCCGCAAAAGTCTAACAGTTTAACCACAGTCGTCTGGCTGCTTCTTGTCCACTCGTCCTTTGAAATGTTGACCACTTCAGCTAAACGTGAAATACAATTAGTTTCGCGAAAAAACTGTTGGTTTGAAGGGTTATTTTGCACTAGATATGATAATAAAGTCAATGAATCATCCACGACAATCCCTCCTTCTATTCCATCTTCTACTTCGATAATGTCAAATAATCTATCAAAGATATTTTCAAACACTATCAGTTTTTGAATATCGACATTACCAGGAGACAGCCTTAATAAGACGACGACGGCCTGATTTCGTATAGCTTCTCGTCGATCCTCTAAACCAGAGACAAGCTTTGAGATACCACGCGGTGCCAACAAAATGCATTCTTGGGATCGTGCAGGTCGATTAATGATTATAGCTTCAAGTAATTGAAGGATGTAAAGCTTGATATAAAATTCGGACGATTCCAGTAACTCTAATAAGACAGTCAAGTTCTCCTCTTTCTATCCTGTCAATGGGATTGCACAAAATGGCTTACCTGGGCAAATTCATCAGTTAACCAAAGCGAAATTCCATCGATCTCTCCAGATCCCTAGACTTGGTAAGTGGGTCAGACCATCTAGCTCAATACTTACGTCTCGAGTCGCGCCAGAAAATAAGACTAAAAGACATTCCAATGTAGCCTTCACAGTATCTGGATCATCTCGGTCACGATGAAGCTCAGATATTAATCCCTTAAGACCTCCTGCAACTACTTGTTCTCTGTAATCCCGACTAAATCCTTTAAGTCCTAAAACGGCTGCACGTCGGTCTTCCAACAGAGTCGAATGAAGGAGACGATCACATAGCCGAGGGATTGTTTCCGATGCTAATTGAGGCTTGGGTTGGGCCTGTGATATAAGGCCCGAGACAAAGTCCATGATTCAGTGGTGCAGACCCAAATGGTCAAGGAGTGTGGACCAGGTGTGTCAGGCTGACTGTGGTTGACAGTGATGGGAGAAGCTACCCTGCTGCAATGTTTGTTTAATATTTATTTTGAGATGCCATTTTTGCTTGCAGGACTACATAGTGACGACCTCGCTAATAGACAAACTGGCCGGTCTAGTATCTTTTAGGTTCTTCATCGTGCCCCAAGACATTGATCCAGCCCTTAGGATATGAGAGCCCTCCACCAAATGAGTGCATCTTCTATATTTATTGGTTTATTAGTTAACTTTTATTTAAGACTTGATCATGAAGGATTTTAAGATTCGTCTGAACAGACTTATAATTAGCGTAGCAGGCACGTTCTTGGGAGAAGCAGTTCGTGAGAGCTCAAATCCAACCAGGTGATTAGATTGATCGTTACAGGGAGCTCATTATTTATCAGATCTCTTCTACAATAGTTTAGTGTTTTCTGTCAAAATGCGGTTGATCTTGGCTTTTTTGGCATCAATTACAATAGTATTTGCTTTGAATCAGAGTGAGATTTTCTATCCTTCCGGGATCTTGAATCTCGAGGCCATCACTGCGGGACTTGAGGTTAGTGAAACGAAGCGGAATTTTCGGCCTGACTCGCTAGTCTTGCCCTTTCTATAAAGAATTGGCTTCTCTTGTCTATCCTCATGATCACCATGATCTGGAAAAGACCAGTTTTGCGAAAAAGTTATTCGATATCCTGTTTCCCTTTGGTAATAAAAACTGGGAACTCATGATTAACTCTCTAAGGCCCTGCAGGGAACGCATTGCTAGCAACTACATACATTTCCGGTCCGCCAAATCTTATACTTGCATTGGTAAGGGATTCATCGTTCTTAGATGCTGACCCAGATCCCTGCCGACATTGACCCATCAAGTCTCTCGACGTTGGTCGCATTTGCAGTTGGCGGTCTATTAGGTGATGTTTTCTTCCATTTGATGCCCCAGACGTTTGTTGGTGAGCATCACGATGAGAGCTTGCGCTTCGTTCTCGTGGACACGAAACGAAACAGTGTCTTAGGATTCAGTATTTTGTTAGGATTTGGAGTATGCCCATTTTCATTCCATTTTTCTTACCAGCAGACTTTCATTTTGCTTGATAAATTAATGAGAATATTCTCTGGCGATAGTGAAGATTCTCATGGCCACTCTCATTCCCACACACATTCAGAAGTTGATGAAAAGTCATATGCATTATCGACTTCCGTTCACACGTTTGAGACTAGTGCTACGAGCAGAAAATCACGCTCCAAACCGGCGAATGAAACCGTTCAGAACGTTGGGAACCCTGAGATCAATAATTCTGCCAAACTTTCAGCTTATTTGAACTTGATTGCAGACTTTTCTCACAATATTACTGATGGGCTAGCCATTTCTGCGTCTTTTTATGTCAGTCAAGGGGTCGGGGCCACAACTGCTCTGGCCGTATTCTTTCACGAAATCCCTCATGAAGTAGGAGATTTTGCGTTGCTTATCCAAGGTGGATTTTCAAAGTCCAAGGCCATGGGTGCCCAGTTCGTAACAGCAATTGGAGCGTATCTTGGCACTTTGATTGGAATCTTCATTAACGAGTTGGCTACCGGACCTGCAACTCCAGGTGAGGATTCGTTTTCCGGTATACTCGGCACAACTGTCACGACCGAAGATTTGATTCTCCCCTTTACTGCTGGAGGGTTTCTTTACATTGCCACTGTCGGCGCCGTTCCTGAGATCCTTACCGTCAACCACAATAATTCAACCTTTAAAGAGCTCCGCCATATGGGTGCACAGGTTCTTGCGCTGCTGTTTGGCGCCCTGATCATGTTTGTTATTGCGTGGACTGAGTAAAATTTCAAAAACGATGATGGTAAATAACTTTACGTTTGTAAAGCTGGATATAACAGTTTTACGGAAAGTCAGAGATATACCACCGAACATAGAGATGAGAGGAAATGCTTATATATACAATATAGACGTATGTCGTTTAACCAAATCGAACAGCATTTCCGCATTTATGGACGTTGACATTTGTATAAGAGGTATAACCCAAATTCGAACGAAGTATTGACATGTTAAGACTTACGGAGAGAACGGGCAGCGGACGGAATGTGTTACTAGAAGGTAGAGGAGATCTAATCCCAAAGCGCTGCCGTAGCTAGACGTAGTAACGCCTTAATCTAGCCGGTGACTATAACGGCCATCTCCAATGGAGAATATAGTCTCGAATAAATTTGTCATAATTGAGTTGGGTGTTCGATATATCAGAGCTGGTATATCTGGAGAGGAAAACCCAAGATGTGTGTACCCCATAGAACCTGATCTGTCCGGGAGACGGTTACAAACCTATACTTTTTGGAGCTTAGAGCCTTCTAGTGAAATAAATTATAACTTGATGGGATCGGTGGATTACGTCTTCCGGGAAATTTACTCCAAGCACGTGAAGTCGGTCAATCTATCTAACTGTTCTAGGTGGCTCTTGGTCGATCCCCGCAGATTCCGTATATTCATGATTGAATCTCCGTTGATTCCCGTCAGTGTGAAGTATTTCATTGCAAAATCTCTCTTCTACTTCTTAGAGGTAAGAGTTTGATATACCTGGTTGACTCTCAGGTGCCTGCGATAACCTTCCTAGGTTCACCTTTAATGACCACGTTAGCGTCTGGGAATGACTATGGCCTAGTAGTAGATGTTGGATGGCATGAAACAATTGTGACACCTGTATACGATCTGCGAGCTTTTTTATCCTCCATCTCAACATCCTCAAGGGCGGGATCAAGGCTACATAGCAATCTCACTTCGCTTTTTGAAGAAAAATATTCGATCTCGGCGAAGTTCAACGACATAGAATCCTTCATTATTCAAGCTGCATTTTGTGCCGATGACCCCTCTCGAGATCAGTCTCCTTATTGTGTTCCTCTCTTGAACGGATCCTCGCTCTCGATAGATTCTTCCGACAGATTCATACCTATACATGACACCTTTCTCAATGACCATGATGGTTACGATGATTCAGATTCTCTCTCCATTCCTTCCCTTATTGTCCAGTGTCTCTTAAGCCTTCCTTTGGAAGTTCGGGGTGCTCTATCAGGCTCAATAATATTTACTGGAGGATGTTCAAAAATTCCAGGGCTCAAATCTTGCATAATGAAATCCATTCGCTCGAAACTCTCAGAGCATTTTACCGACGCGTGGTCACGTGCCGCTCGTTCCACGCCTGCTGGCGAAAGGACAGTTGCTGCTAAAGCTGCTGCGACATTACAATTCAGTCCGGACAAGCACATTGGTTGCTTTGAATCTCTTGGGGCTTGGCAAGGTGCCAGTTTATTCGGCCAGAGACTTTCCCTTGTCAATTCAGAAGGCGAGTCCTTCACGGATCAAATCACGAGAGAAGAAATGCTTCGAGGACGTGCGCAGGATGTGCTCTTCGATTGGAGTCTCCGTTTTATATGAAAAAAGATCATAAAGGTTTTTGGAGTTGGTCATTGTACATTTTCTGGTAATTGCATAATATGCGCCCGGCACCGTGCATGCTCATTTTCGAGGATCTTGATAAGTCTTTCGCCTTCTTGTACGATTTCCTGTTCAGCTATTTCCGCCAAGTATTTAACCCATTCAGACACTGTCTTATCCATATGCTCTTCAGATACTCCCTTGACAAACAGTTGTAGTTTTTTGGGCACTGCTGAATCGTCGAATACTTGTTCTAGATCAAAGACTGCAAGGTCTGGCCACCTCGTCTCTTTCTTGTTTATCAATGGTGACGATACATTAACTTCAATTGCACTAAGGGCTGTATTTGAATTATTGGCGTCGGGTTGTATCACATCTTCTTCGATACCCTTGATTGGATCGTCTTCATGCACTTTGAAATCTAGAGGATTAGCTCTTGTAGATTTAGAGACCAATTCGTGTAAGTTACGAATGGCCTTGTCTCTAGGGAGAGGGCTTTTGGCAGGCGATAGTGGTCGATTATGCTCTTTGGCAGTTTCAGATATATGTGCTTTCGGGACAGCCCTTGGTGACTGTTTTTTCGGTAGCATATCAATCGAACCATCTTCGAATTTTTCGCTTTGAGATGTGATATCAGTGATAGTCGTTGTGTCTGAAATCGTCCCATATGAATTGGCTGTTGATAATGATCTTAATCTTGTTAGTCGGCGGCTTCTGCGTAAACCCTGTTGAGGAACAGTCGATGATTTTCTTTCAGCTCTCTGAGTTCTTCGAGCTGGTTTGACCATATTGGAATCTACTTGACGAGATGATCTGCGCTTCGGCCGTTGTTGATAATCAGTATTCTCTAAAGCTTCCGACGAAGATCGTTTTACTGCTCTTGATATTCTTCGTGATGCCCGTTTAGGTCTCATAGAGGTTATGAGATAGCAATTGGGACTGCGAGATGCATGTTCCTGTTTCGGGTCGTCTTTTGGTTCCCATCCGTCTAAGATCAGATCGCAAACAGGGCAGCAAGCGGTATCGTCTTCCGGTTCTGATGATCGATAATAGAATCCTGCAGCAGCCATAGATTCTGGAGTTGCCAGCCAACCTTTCTTGTTGGAATGAGGCCATTCTTCAAAAGTGGCTAGACGGGCCTTATAAGCCGCCTCTGATAAATGATCCTCTGACAGAATGGCCGCAACCCAAGGACAATCCGGACAATGTGATGCATGCTCAGTCATGGGATTATCATCAGGATCCCAATCTGAGAGCGTGTGGTGGCATAGAAAGCACGAAGCTTCATCTGGATTTGAACTGTTGTATTTATAGTAGAAGCCAGCCTGAGCCATCTAGGATGTTAACCGAGCTTCGTGCATGACGTACCTGATCTGGAGAAGGCGATGGATGAGGCCATCGTCTTTTCTTTATGCGAGACGCTGTGAACGAGCTCAGCCGGGACGCATAATCAGTATATGAAGGCATGTGTTGTTGTTATGTTTACATGGTTACCAGGGAAAGTATGCGGTGTAACGGCCGAAGCGAAAGAGAGCATGGTTCGACTTGAAATAAAGAGTTAGCGAACTACTAGCCAGAAAGCATTTTGAATAAGATACAATATGTTCAATGTAATGGGTAAATGAATTGTTGTCGTAATACGGAGACGACACGTGCAACAGGTGGAGGGCAGAGCTTTAAAGCTAGCCAGACGAACGTTATATGAGCTTTAAAACAAGCCACCATGCTATTGAAGAAGAAAAACGCGTATTTCTTATAGAAAATTGCAATCTGGGATGGATTAAAGACTGACGACACGTGAAGAAACCAATCTATTAATAACTGTAACGATGAAAGCATGTAACGCATCGCGAGGGGTCCGCTTGGCCAAGGCCTTTGTTTAGACATCTCCATCCCTTTTGAAATTTCGGTTGTACGGGACCATGGAGGATGCTGGCGAGGGGTATCTCGAGTCTGTGGATTGGGCATCGTTAGAGTACACCAATGAAGCATGTCAGCACAAAGGCTCAAGCGTAAGTTAAAAGAGGGATGAAAGCTGATTATAAAGACTGCATTTCTGTTAGCAAGAATGAAGCGTGATAGTATGATTGATAGTGAGAATGACAGTCCGAGATCATCAGGAACATTCTCCACTCCAAGGCAGTCCATGTTATCCGAGATGTCTGAAGTTGTCCGTCATGAGGATCCCGAAGCATTGACTGATCTGAAATTTTGGTCAGTTTTGGTCGACAACTATCGCGAATGTGTATTGAAGGTTCCTCATTTAGTGGCATACAAAGTTCGACAAGGTATTCCCGATCCTATACGAGGGCTTGTGTGGAAATCCATGTCAGGAGGACTCGAAGATGAGTTAGGAACGTTATATGATCTCTTACTCAGTGAGTGCTCTCCTTATGAGCAAATTATTGAGAGAGATTTGCCGAGGACATTTCCAGCTTTAGACGAGTTCAAGAAGAATAGCGACAATATTGTAGCAATGGGAAGAATCTTGAAAGCTTTCAGCATCTATGATTCGCAAGTCGGATATTGCCAAGGACTTTCATTCATTGTTGGGCCATTATTACTCCATCTAAAAGAGCACGATACCTTTACGTTAGTCGTACGGCTAATGGAACGATATGATCTTCGAACCATGTATGCTCCTGACCTGATTGGTTTAAGGCTTCGAATGTTCCAGTTTGAGAATATATTTGCTCAGACTCTTCCTGATCTTTATGTGCATTTTGTCGATCTAGGAATTCATCCTCTATATTCCAGTCAGTGGTTCTTATCGCTCTTTGCTGTCACATGTCCTCTGAATCTGTTGGACCGAATCTATGATCTCATTTTCGCAGAAGGAGCAGTTGAGACTATGATGAGAACCGCTATTGTTCTGCTGGATAAAAATCAAAAAGCGCTGCTTAAAATTCAAGATGAAGATGAAGTCATGCAATTCCTATTAAGTAAACAACCATGGCAGTGCCTAAAAGATGATCCTATCTCGCTCACAGCAGCAATTGCAGCACTGGAATCAGTTGCTACCCCACAAGAATTAAGCGAGCTCGAGGGAACATTCAAAGAGTTAGGTCGAAGAGAAGTGTCAAGCGGTTTAGCAAAAGGAGACGAATCTCGGTCCTTTGACCTCGGTAGTGCTGTAAACCGCTTTCTAGGTAGAATACGATCACTTTCGGGATCAAGGGAGGATTTAACAGCAAAGTCACAGGATCCAAGCGAGAAATCTTCTAGATCGATTTCCAGGCGATCTTCTCATTCTAGTGTTGTGCTGACAAATACAAGACGCACAGGACTGCCAGAAGTTAAGGACCTAGAAGGTCAAGTGGAGTCCTTGATAGAAGCTTTGAAGGCAGTGCAGAAGACTAACTGTCAACAAGAGAAGGAATTAGAAGATATAAAACATGCACGAGTGGCAGATTGCAGTTTGATGGTAGAGTTTCTTAATACAGCAAGCAATTTTCTTCCGAAAGATGATTCTGCAGCACAACACTTTGAGCATCTGCGAATCAGATTAACGAAGCACATCAACCTCGAAGATAAAGGAAAGTCTCTCTATTCTGATCTCCTCAGAGATCTAGAAGAGGTCCAAATCTCTTCTGCCGAGATCCGTCAGGAAAATGGAGAATTCAAACAAACGATCACAGAGAAAGACGGAGAGATTAAATTTCTAAGAGGACAATTAGAAGAAGCACGGGCGAGATATAATACCGCTCAAGAGACCATTCTACATCTTGAGCGACGGTTGGGAGGTGCTGAAGAAGAGTCGATGCCTTTAAGCCGGACGCGCTCACAACGTCTCTCAGGTTCTGGATTACGAGAATTCTCTTTGGGAAGACGTGCTTCTTACCGACTGTCTCGGCAGTCTCAAAGCTCTACTAGCATGAAGGAAGACGAGGAGTAAAAAATTGATAGGGCATCATCATGGGTACAAAAAAAATAGTGAGAATAACAATTAAGAAGCGTAGGCTTTCAAAAACGTCATCATCTATGTTCAGTGCTAGTAAATGTTCTATAGTTGGCTATCGCATGCTCTATTGCAGAGCAGTCCTGACGTAAAGCTTAAGTGCAACTGGGTCTCTAAATAAAATATAAAAAGAATAGAGCTTGGAGAGAAAGACTCGTATCTTTTACAAAGTCCTGGAGATCTTCGCATCATGTTGGGTATCCCTTTCTCGAAGTCACGACGCTGTCGTCAAGCGAGACTGAGATCCTTCATTATGATGCACCAAGCGACCACGGGACAAGGAGAATATAACGGTCTCGGTCTGGGAGACGATATGAATGCAATAGGAGCAGGATTAAATACAACTGGAAATTACTTCTATCCCCAGCAGCAAGCCTTCAATGATCAAAACGGAGGGATGACACAGGGCTATAGTGGGAACATTGCTAATGGAGGAGTTTTCAGTCAGCCAATAGGCCAAGGAGGTGGTGTACCTTATAATTACTCAGATATGAACGAACCAAACCAGATTGGAGCGAATCTTTCAGGAACGGCGTCTGCAGGGTTTCCGACCCCTCAAGGTGTCCATCCTATGAACCAAGCAGGTGCAAGGAACTCGTCTATAGATCAAGCTACGGATCAGGTAAATCCAGTCATAGGTATGGTACCTGGGTGGAGAGAGAGCGAGAGCAAAGGAGCAGGAGGAGCTCTAACGAAGCAAGGTGAACTCGAGCAGGCTCGAGTGTCCCTGGTTCTTGAGATCAATACTATCTTGCTACAGAAAACAATTGAAAAGACAAGCTTTTTTGACCAGACTAATGTTCCAATCGAACAGCGCAAAGGCGATTTCCAGTTTTCAGAGTAAGAAGATATATCTAATTAAATGACTAACTATAGATGCATGAAACGGATTCTGAGTAATCTGACATATCTAGCATCTGTAGCAGATAAAGAAAATAAGCCTTCCGCTGCTATACAACAGGTTGCATCTCCTCAAATTTTAGTGGCCCCTCCTGATTGTCCAGAACTGGATCTCTTATATCAGCGACTCCGTCAAATGTTCTCTTGATTACTCTTCCTTTCATATTTAAACATAATATACTCGACGACACAATTGATGATCACGACGGTCCAGAGTCAGCAGAGTGTCCATTTATCTTAAATCAGATAGACGCCTGTGCTCATGAAAAATTGACATTTCTCATCTCACTATGCAGACCTTCAATATTTCAGCGAGTACTGTGGCTTGGGACGTGCGGGTTCAGATACAGACCTAGCACAAGTCTCGCAGCTGATTCTCGTTCAGCTCACGTTTAATTTGTAATATTGACGTTCTAACTCTTTGATCTTGGATTGGGCAGTTGTAGATAACAAGTTTGTTTATTTCTAATTATACCTGAGCTATCTACAAAAACAGATAAAAAGTTCAGAGGCAATGTAACGCTTGACATTTCACTGTTTACTTTTCTTTCTCTTCAGTCGACAACGGCTTGCCGGCTATGTCAACCACGGTGGACCATTACGCTAGTCTTGGTCTTTCATCGTATTCATGTAGTGTTGATGAGATCAAGAAAGCATTTCGGTCTCTTGGTATGTTGAGAAAAGACAGATTTACAGATCTGACTCCAGCGTTGAAATATCACCCGGATAAGAACCCTGATCAGGCATCGGCAGAGCAATTCAAAGTAATATCAGCAGCTTACGAAGTACTCAGCGATGCTACAAAACGAGCTGAGTATGATAAGAAGCTCCGTGTACATGACCAGATCAGGCGACCTGGCTTTTCCGGAGGAAAAGGGCGCCCTGCTTCTTGGGGCACGAGCAATGAGCCAAACCACTTCAGCTTTTACCCTAACAAACCACAATGGACCAATTCTTATTCTTTTGGAAATAGCGCCTATGCTCAAGCCAAACACAAGACCAAGAAAACTACCTATGGACCTAAAACTAAACCGAACGTGTTTAGAAGCGCCAAGAATCCTCAACAACCTCAGCAGCCGATGCCAAAAGCGAAGCCGAAGGCGGAAGCCCGGAAGGGACCATTTGCTAGCACTCAGCAGCGCAATACCAAGGCGTATCCGTTTGATATATCAGGAGCAGCGGATATTAAGGAAAGAACGACCAACAATCATAATTATCGTCGACAGCAAGATGACGTTTCCAAACCTTATCCAAAATCAGAAGACCAGGCATCAATGAAGAATAATCCCCAGCAAGAACAAACGCAACAACAGCGACAGCGGCAAAAACATGATCAGCAACAACAGAAAGAATCTAAGACGGCTCAACAAGAATCCAGGCAAGGGGAACCTACTCAGCCTCGGTCTAGTAACGAACAAACATTCTCTTCCCCAAATCGGCACCAAGGATCTTCTTCATCAACGTTTAATTTTTCATCTAATAACGACCCTAAAACATCTTGGAATTACTTCAATATGTTCGAACCTCGCGAATTCAAGGGTGGACGCTCTCCTCTTAGTCAGTCTCATGAAAATCGCAAGCGTTCTCCTTCTTCTATTCCATCTAATTTTTCATTTTCTTTCTCGTCGCCAAGTGCGAAAGATTCCCAACCGAAAGATGAACCAGGCACGCCTGCCCAGAAGACTAAAGGCTCTCCCGATATCCCTTTTACGGTCAATGGATTCAAGTTTACATTTGAAGAATTTGTCCAAGCTATGGATGCGAGCCCTTCCAAAGTTAACCCTACACCTTCGGCTAAACCTAATTCTCGAACTCGGCCCCTCCGTCGGCCAAAGCCTGTAAACTTCAATGATTCCAGGACCAGCAACAAGATGCACTCTAATGATGACGCTACGGGGACAGGCCCTAACACAAAGGAGAAAAAGACGACCCAGTTTGATACTAGTAAATGGAATGATCTTTTCTCTCGAGGGAATCCTCTTGCGAGTGGCATATCTCCTATTCCGTCAAAGAAGCGACAGGAGAAGACCGTTAATGATGACGCTTCCCTCTTTGAAGATCTCGATGATCTCACGAGCATTCCACCATTGAGCAAAACTGACGTGTTTGACTTCAAAGATATGAAGGGCGTGCTTAACAACCATGGAACCCCCCCGAAAGCGACCTCACAATCTCAATTTTCTTTTCCAACCATCAACCAGGATCCCTCAACAGCCTCAGAGGCCTCCAAATCCTCAAAAGCGGCTGCATCTTCTGCTTCGAGACAACCGACGCTAGAGGATGACGATAGCGATTATGAAATCAAGATTGAGAGACCTTACCATGCGCCTCAGAAACCAAGTGGGACAGTCTCAAATGAGAGTGCTAAAAGTGCACAGCCTCTTCCTCCGACGATTGACTTACATGATTCCAACCTTGTGCTATCGATCTTGCCACCTGATATTCCCAGCTTGGACTTTGAAGTGAATGACATCAAGACCATCAGCCAATTTCAGCGGCACATACATGGCTATCTGGTTAAGTGGAACGAGTATGAAGAGAAGATGACCATTTACCATCGGGAGCGGCATGAGGCCAATGTAAGATATCTGTTTAATGTTTTAAGTCACTCTGGGAGTATGAAACATTACATTCAGGCTATGGCACTGGATGAACAGGCCCGGAGAGTATGGAATAACGCAGTGGAACGACATCGACATTTCCTGGGTCAAGTCCATGGAGTAATGGCTAAAATTGAAGGTATATGAAGTAATGTACGATAAGTTAGAATAAAACTTGATTTGGGGCTATAGTTATTTATTTAGATCTGTCAAAGTAGTTCTCAGCCTTTCCAAAAGATGAGTATTTTCCTGCTCCGTCCCAACAGTGATTCTAAGGGCACCCTGACAGCCAGGCTCCTTTCCACGAAACCTGACAACTACTCCTTTGTCCGTCGCCAGTGAAGTATACAGTTTGTTAGCGATGTCAGAGTCTGGATGGCCCGATTTGTTCAAGATCTGGACTAGAACAAAATTCGAGTCAAGGCCTCCAATTATCTCTCCGACGTACTGGATCCTAGCCAGCTCATGGACGAGATGATCACGTTGTTGGATCAAGGAGTCCACCTTTCGTCGCATTATGGCGATTCCTTCCGGTCTGACCGCTTTTTGGGCCAATTGAGAGGCTACTGAAGACATATTATAAGGCGCCTTGATATTGTTCATCAACTGAATGACAGGCGGACTAGAGAAAGCGAGCCCGCAGCGGACACCGGCGAGACCAAACGATTTAGACAAGGTTTGCAAAACGACTAGGTTTGGATATTCATTAACATATGTGGCCATAGAACTACCAGGAGGACTGAAATCTATATAGGCTTCATCGACGATCACAAGACCATTAAAGTTGAGATCTAAAAGTTGAAAGATGAGAGATTTGCCAATCAAAGCGCCGGTAGGGTTACCGGGAGAGCACAAGTAGACAATTTTAATAAGAGGATCAGCTTGAAGAGCAGCAGAGATTTTTTCCGGGACAGGTTGAAAAGTCGACGGATCCAAAGGAACCTTGACGACAGCGACATCATTAACTTGAGCAGAGACAGTGTACATTCCATACGTAGGAGGACAGATCAGGATCTTATCTTTACCAGGAATACAGAAACATCGGATCAAAGTATCTATAGCTTCATCGGAACCGACACCGACAAAGATATTCTCTGGCTTCAATTCAGACGCTGACGAAAGCTTCTCAGAATTCCGAAAGTCACATACTAAATTCTTAAGCTCTGATTGATAAGGATCAGGATAACGGTTCAATTTTAGTTCTTCGATATCATCATCAACAGCTAGAGCAGGTCCAAAGGCATTTTCATTGGCATCCAACAAGATCCCTTCTTGGTAATCGCTACAAGTCAGAACCTTAAGCTATAGGGTAACCTACTCTCTCGCACATCTATAAGGTAAAAGACTGAGTATATTTGCCCGAGCACAGGTCGAAATATCAAAGACGTTGTTGGTCATGATGATAAGAGTCACCGTCGCTAAGATGCTACACACTGTTACTCGATCTAGAAGGGGATTCTTAGCGACAGTTGGAGCTCCAGCACAAAATTTGTCATTAACTACGAAGACAAAGCAGTTAGGCTATATAAAAGGAGGAAAAATTGCTTTAATCTACTTGAACATAAGAACAATAGAAGACAGGGCAGTTTTAGGGAAAACCGAAAACAATAGCTACTCCCAAGAAACAGGAAAAATAAATAGAATATGTACGGGAACTCCCTGTAAGTAATCGAGCATTCCAGGTTTCCAGTACAGAGCACTTGTAGTAAGGAGAAGACAGGTCGGTCTGAAATATACATCTTAGGCCTCTCTAAAATTCTTTCGGTATGACGATTACGTTGCTTCCCGCTAGAATGTGGTCGAACATCACCACTTTTCCTTCCATCAACCATGCAAGCTCCGGTCATTGTTATGAGTAAGCCTCCCTGATCAGATATAGAAACAGTCTATCTAACAGTGTCAGATACCAACGCCGACCGTGAAATCGGTCGGAAGGCTCAGCTCTCAAATATCACTGCTGCTAAAGCGTATGGCCCTTGATCCAGCCTAATATTAACGCTCAGGGTTGCCGATATTGTTCGGACCTGTCTTGGACCTAAAGCAATGCTGAAAATGCTACTTGATCCCATGGGAGGTTAGATCTATCAGTTTCCTGCAAGGTGCTAAGATTGTAGGCATTGTACTGACCAATGATGGCCACGCCATTTTGCGAGAAATAGATGTTACTCACCCTGCTGCGAAGAGTATGATTGAACTCAGTAGGACTCAGGTAAGCCCTACTAAGATGGCATGATGCTAACAGTTCAGGATGAGGAAGTCGGCGACGGCACGACGACAGTTATTATTCTTGCTGGTGAGATCTTGGCACAAACCTATCCTCATATCGAACGAAATATTCATCCAGTGATTATTATTTCTGCACTCCGACAGGCGTTATCTGACGCCCTTCAAGTCATTGAAGAGATCTCTACACAAGTTGATACCGCTGATGACGATCAAATGAAGAAAATCATTTCCTCCTCAATCGGAACTAAGTATGTTAGCCGCTGGTCTGAGTTGATGTGCGGTCTTGCCTTGAAAGCGGTTCGTACGGTCACCGTGGAATCTAACGGGCGACGAGAGGTTGATGTTAAGCGATATGCTAGAATCGAAAAAGTGCCTGGTGGAGAAATTGAGGATTCTTATGTTATTGATGGTATAATGATTAACAAAGATATCACTCACCCAAAAATGAGACGGCGAATCGAGAACCCAAGAATTGTTCTTCTTGACTGTCCGCTTGAATATAAAAAGGGTGAATCTCAAACCGACATAGAAATTAGTAAAGACACCGACTGGAACCGGATTCTTGAGATTGAAGAGGAACAGGTCAAAGAACTATGTGAGCATATCCTGTCTGTCAAGCCTGATGTCGTCATCACTGAAAAGGGCGTGTCAGATTTGGCTCAACACTATCTTTTGAAAGGGAATTGTACTGCTTTGCGCCGCGTGAAGAAGTCTGATAACAATCGAATCGCCAGAGCGACTGGAGCCACCATTGTCAACCGCGTTGAGGATTTGAAGGAGTCTGACGTCGGAACTCAGTGTGGAATGTTCCACGTGGAACTCACTGGAGATGAGTATTTCTCTTTCTTAGACGAGTGCAAAGATCCTCATGCTTGTACTGTTCTACTCCGAGGACCTAGCAAAGATATCCTTAACGAGATCGAAAGGAACCTTCACGATGCTATGGGTGTTGCTAGGAACGTGATGTTTGAACCCAGACTGTCTCCTGGAGGAGGTGCTACGGAAATGGCAGTTGCTGTTCGATTGGGTGAAAAAGCAAAGGGGATCGACGGTGTGGCCCAGTGGCCGTACAAATCTGTCGCAGATGCCATGGAAGTTATCCCTCGAACACTAGTGCAAAACTGTGGAGCGAATCCAATCAAGGTGCTTAGTGATTTAAGAGCCAAACACGCTGAAGGCCGTCATAGCTGGGGAATCAATGGGGAGACCGGCAAGATCACAGATATGATTGAATACGGAGTATGGGAACCAGAGGCGATTAAGCTACAATCCGTGAAGACAGCAATCGAGAGTGCCTGCCTCCTCCTACGAGTGGATGATATAGTGAGCGGGGTGCGCCGACAAAACGATGAAGGTCCTAGTGGAACAGCTCAGGCCCAGCAGGAGCCCGTTATGCCAGAATAAGAACATCTTAATGTACACTATTGCTAGACTCAAGCGCGTTAAAGACGTAAACATTAATATACGGCAAAAGACGGTATTGTGATTGGTTAAAGAGTCCCAAGATACTGTTGAACGGTAGTCAACATATTCTGAGTTTGCTGCTCTGTAAATCGGATGTCGCATTCCTCAATTACGGCGTAGAGAGCCACCAGTGAGGTGGGGCTAAGATTGATGATCTGGAGAACTTCGGCTTTTTCTAGTCCATAGGGTGCTAGATCCTTCATTAGTTTCATTATTCGCTCGGGGCTCTGTTGTAGAGCAGGCTGCATGGCTTCTGATCTTGGAATCTCGTAGAAAATGGACGCCAAATTCTCAGACTTGAGCTGTGAATATGACGATTTGTGACTTTTTGCATTCTTCGCAGACTTCTCTTGGATGAATGAAGTCACTTCATAATTCGTCAGTAGTTTTTCCCGCGGCTCGAGGATCTATTCAGTAAGTCTCTTAGACCGATATCAGCATAAATCATACCTTCATGGACGCTGTAGCACCGAAGAAAAGAACAGGCGCGGTTAAGAAGCAAGTAGCAACCGTCCGGAAGCGGCAGCGACTAGGTGAGAGAATTGGAATGACATTCACCACAGCGAGATATCAACCGGACAGTGGTATTTACGAGTCTTTACTCCACATAAATTAATCAAAGCTAATCTACTTCTAATGTTATTGTATAGCAATCCGTCACCTGGATCGTAGAAAAGAGCCATATTTATCGATGTACAGATAGGGTTTATAAAGTGACACTAATAAATACCAATTTAAGCTTGATTATCCACGAACAGAGTTAGCACAAGAATGATGCAATAAAGGACACTTATACCATTTAGGACAGTCGAACGCCCGTTAAACGTCCTAGAAAATGCGAGGAAATGATGAACATCTCCTCAAATCCGATCATTAGCGTGGTTTATTAAGCAATAGTGCATTGGGCAGAATCCAAGGATTGGCGATTCAAGTTTAGTCAAAATGCCAAGAAAATCAGATGCAGCGCGGAGTTCATCGTATCCGAATGTGACACCAGGCTTGGATATCAGATGTAGATCTCTCATTAGAGTAAAGCGGCTCGTTGGGAGGCGTTCACCGAATGCTTATGAGAGAAGATAAACTAGAGACAGGCTTTCTCAAATACGAGGATATTAGACTTGAAAAGGTATTGTACTGAAATGAATCACTGCTGCGACGTGGGCGTAACATTGTGTCCGTAGGTAGGTAGCATGGTAAAGCTGTAGGCAGTAAGCAGCGCTGAAAAACAAGGGGCGAGCGCTACAGGTGATTCAATCGGACAACGAGCACCTCGGAGATGTTTGACTGGATTCGGGGTAAGAAACCTAAACTGGATTCAGAGGATATGCTGGATAAAGGGAAACGTGATATATGTTTTGCTGCGCGAGATGCATGGTCGGCGTGCCTAGATAAGCACGGCATAATATCAGCGACCAAAGACAAAGACAAAGTTTCTCAGCTTTGCGGTAAGGAGGATGAAGAGCTAAATCAACGATGCATTGAGACATGGGTGGCTTATTACAAAAAGAAGCGGGTGATGGACATAGCGAAAGAGAGACGATTGAACCAACTAAAGGCCAAAGGAGCCGAGGAGGTTGAAGTGAAGTACTTTTAACTACGGCAGATGAGGATGGGTTTGTAAATATGGCAAGAGAAAAGAAGACAGAAGACACTTAATAAGACACTTAATAACGTACTCAAGAGATAAAGCTTTTATCCAAAACACGTATAGCTTGTTGATCCTCGAAACTGAGCCCCGACGGCTTTCGTTCTCGCTGGATGTCCATTTCACTAGGCAATGGCAGGCTCAATTTACTTGAGTCTTTTATAGGGCCCAAGATAGGACTCTTGCTAGTTGGAGAGGGACACTGAGGAGATAATGAAGGAGACCGGTCACAAAATATTGAAGAGGAAAACGAGGTGGCACTGCCTCTGCGTGCATCTCGAGGACTTGGCAGACCTGGATCAAGATATTGCCGTGGGGCAGATGACGCCTCCGGTGGGACGGTGTTGGAGTGGAAGGGTTGGCCAAAGTAGGATTTGATAGTTATTGTAGGAACTGGTGCAGAGTTTGGATAATTGTGAGAACGGTTGTAGATTGGTTGCAAAGGCGGAGGTTGAGAAGCAGGAGGATAGGGATGTGCAAGCGGTCTTGGGAACATCATCTGAGCATCCGGCTGAGTATTTATCGAAGGCTGAGCAATGTTTGTAGAAGAAAACGATTTAGAAGTGTCCAAACATGAAGAAGGATATGTACCTTGAGGAATCACGATGCGGGCTAAGATAGGGTCTGAAGAAGGTTGAGGCAATCTGGAGGAAGCAGGTGACTTGTCGATATAGGAGATCAAGTGTAGCCTTGATCCTTGGGTCGTCGTGACCGAAAACGACTGTTTGACTAGACCTTGAGCTTTATAACTATAACCGTCTGCATTAGACCGATCATCCCCGCGAGATGACTCCATCTCGCGATAAGTCAGAAAAGGCCCGTACACTCGTGACGCTGACCACGATCGCCCATCAGTCCACCTTCTCATTCCCGCTAATGATTCATCCCATACAAATATAGAACCTGGTCTTATCAGCCCTCGTTCCCAATCGCTCAATCGGCGGGTGACCGGCTTTAAGACATGCTGTCGACAGGCCTCAATCACTATTAAGGCGTCTATAGGTGTTCGGATGGCACCATGATATGTCTCCATAAATCTTTCCTCCATCTGGGCTCAATCTAGATCTCTTTTGGCTCACAATCGAGAAATCGTGATGGGATGTGCGATGTAGCTTGCTTGCAACGCTTTGTGTCGTAACTGATAAACCTGAGCTAGATCACCAAATCCTTGGCTGTACTTTAGAGCCAAGAGAAAGCTTGGCATTACGCTTTAACTCTCACTAACCTTACCCATCCATCATGATCATCGTCTTCCCCACTTCTTACGCTCTTTGTCGTCCACATCATGCCACCATCCTTGCCCAAATTCTCTAACCGCGAAGTTCTTCGTACAGCCGGGGCCGGTGAGGGTTTTTCCTTTCTTAACGCACGTACAGCCTAGAACGAATTGACCCTCTTTGATGTTCAAAACCGGCTCTGAGCACAATAGGGATTACGTAAATCCCACCTTGGGGCTTTTTCGAGAGGCTGAGAGACATTGAAAATTGACTCAAGTGGTGTACAGTCACGTGGAGGCCTACGCGTCTTGCTTGTGACCCGTAAGGCTACGGAAATAAGCAAAGTTTGTAACCGTTCATGCCCAATTACATCTGTACGAGGAAGCTTGTTTTGTCATAGTTTTATTCCTATCTTGTAACTCATCGGCTTTATTATTTTAAACCCGATAATGATCTCCCAATTGGGAGAATAATCGGTTCTACAGTCACGTGATGTGCTGATCTTGGCTAGATCGTTAAGTTATGCATGTCAGACAGAATAGCTTATCGGGGTTAAGATTGAAAATGATACATCTCATCGGCCCGGGAAACAATTAGGGGTTTTTCACCAAAGAGTCCAGCGCAGCGGTAAGCTCATCAAAGGCTTCTTTTATGCATCACGAGATCGTTTCTCGGCCCATGTGGACTTCCTGTCCTACTTCGTAGCTTACTACTCTACCAACACGAGTCATTTGTGCCTTCCCCCCAGTAACCAGAATGTCCAGTAAATATGTCTTATTTACAAATGTTTGATCCATCTTGGATAGAGAATGGTCTCTCTTATGTTGTCGGTTCCGCACAGATACTCAACCAGCCGTTCGACTCCCATGCCAAACCCACCATGAGGTACAGCCCCCCAGCGAGAGTTGTCAATATACCAAGCAAGGGAGGATAGCTCCAAGTCACGGTTTCGAATTTCTTGTTCGAGTATATTTACCTGGTGCTCGCGTAAGCTTCCTCCGGCAATCTCGCCTATTCCAGGCAGAAGAAGATCAAAACATGCAACAGTATCTTGGGCATCCTGATTATGCTTCATATAGAAAGCTTTCTGCAGCCTCGGATAATCAGTAATAAAGACAGGACCATTTCTGGCGAGCCATTTCTCATGCTCAGTGGCAATATCACCGCCCGACAGAGGTGGGAGGTCGAACAAATCAGGATTATCAGAATATGCACAAATCAGCTCATCAATGGCCTGGGAATAAGTCATACGGGAATAGGATTGAGGGGTTAATAGTGATTCCCATCGCTTCTCAAGCTCTGCTCCGGTCATTGAGAAAAACTGCTTCCCCTTTGAATACTTGGCATAAAGATCCCGTGATTGAAGGAGATCTATTCCATGACTTTCATTTCTTATACTTGACGCAATAGTGCGCAAACTATTTTCTGCTATCTCCATCACCTGATTCATGTCTTCGACAAAAGCCATCTCCGCTTCAATCATCCAGAACTCACTCAAATGTCTACTAGTCACACTTGGCTCCGCTCTGAAAGCTGGAGTTAAAGTCCAAACTCGTGACAATGCTGCCATTGCGCTTTCCAAATGTAGCTGGGTTGAGACTGTCAAATAAGCAGGTTTATCAAAGAATAGTTCCGACCCTGCGTTCACCGTGAAAACTTGTCCTCCTCCTTCGCAGTCTGAAGAGGTTATTAGAGGAGGATTGATGAAGAAAAAGCCATTTTCATTATAAAATCCACAAAAATCCATAAGAATCTTAGATCGGGCTCTAAGAATGGAGGCCATCATCCCCGTTCTCCAACGTAGACCCGGCTGGGTTCGAAGATAATCAACGGTCTGGTTTTTATTTTGTATCGGAGAAGTCCCAGGATCGGAAGTCGCTAGGACTTTGACATGTTTACTGATAACTTCCCATGGTTGATTTCCCCGGCTTTTGGTCCATGACCCTTCAATCTTGATAGCACACCCTATACTGCATTGATCTGGCCAATCGGTTGGGGTTGACACAACTTGAACCATTGAACCACATGATCCATCCACGACATTGGCGAATATGACAGACTTCTGTACTCGAATGGTCCGAATCCAGCCGTAAACTGTCACTAGCCTACCTTCCTCGGGTTCTTTCAACAGCTCTCGTATGCTGCTAGGTAGAGGGTATTGCTTTTTTATCGAGTTATACCTGAACAGCCCTTGCCGAATGTCATATAGGCTACAAAATCTTCTTGCCCTAGAAAGACGTGCAAACATAAACTTGTAGCGATAGGTGGGAAGTGTAGCGCGCTTGCTGATGGGATAGATATATGGTTGGTGTGTCAGCCCTCACTACCAGAGATCTGAAGTTCACCTCTTCATTGTAAATATTAACGCTCAACTTCGACTAAGGTCCATGCTTACGATCTAACAATACTCGTCTGGTACACAATACGCGTTCCTTTTCTTTATAATATACACGCAACTAGCTCTGCATGAGATCAGAAAACGGCATAAACATTTGACCATTTCCCCCTGATGTTCCAGGCACCATAGCTTGATCACTCATGGGAAATCGTCCCACGATTTTTCTAGACTCTGGCAAGGCCTGTAATTCCGTACATATCGAGTCAACAATTGCATTGAAATCAAGCTGTTTATGATTCGGGACCCGCATCTGCAATCTTGCAAACGCCGCTTGGAAATCACTTCCTCTCCATACCCGACCACTGGCACTAGCGAAGACATCGGCCAGCTCGTCCCAAGGTACGTGGCTTTCGTCAGCATAATGGCGCGCCCGTAGCTCGGCAACTAGCCATAGTTTTTCCCCAGGAGTCATTGCCTCTGTCCGAGATTTGGCGTCCCGCTTGGCAAGCTTGTTCCATTTGTAACGACATTGAATTCTCGATCGAATCCCACCCATTCGCTCGCTTACTACAGTCCAGTTCACTTCGGCTCCGTCGGTCTCCGCCATGAGCTCCTGGACAACAGCCTTGAGCTGCTCTTCTTGTGCTTCTGTCCATTTGTTTGACGCCCGGTTATGGCCACATTTCACGTAGTTTCTCCACCGATCTCGACAATCTTCCGGCATGCGGCCTATTATTCGCCCGATTTCCTTCCACTGCCGCCCTTTCTCTTCCGCTAAACGACCAAGCTCCTCATCTTCTTCCGGAGTCCACTTTCCGCGTTGCTCATATAAGTGGTAAGTCCGACGGACATGTTTATATACGCTTGCTCTTGTTCTATGAGGGAACATCTGCGATACTTCGTCCCAGAAGTTATCCTTTTTTCGCTCACTTGACCAAACTCTAGCACAGATGTCTGCATGAGTCATTTGATGGCGTTGCATATATCGCTGCATAAACTGCTCCAGGATTTCCTTTTCCTCGACAGAGAATGAGCCGCCATTTTCCAGCCCTGCTTCCGACCACCGTCCTGATCGACGGGGCTGCGCAGTGGAAGAATCCATTTGGGAGCGAGAACTTGCTTTCAGAGCATTAGAGGGGAGCTCCTGAATTGCATAGTGTTGGTCGATTATCGAGGGATCTCCAGTGATACCCAAATGAGCCAGTTGGGGATCAAGAGCCGGCTCAGTTGAAAGGCCAGAAGGGACACGTCTTCGTTTGACTTGCATAGGTAATTGAGGTTGAGATTGAGATTGGTCAGGATGTTGCTGGGAAGAAGAAGTTTGCTGAGATATAGGATCTACCACAGAACCAAACTGCATTCCTCTGTAGTCCACTGAGGAAGATCCATCGTTCAATTCACCCATTGACGGAATATAGTTTTCCCAATGCCCTTCGAATTCCTGAGGAATAGAGGTGTCGACGTCATATTTGCGCTTTTTGGAACCGCTATCAGCAACCGCGTTTGCTTGTTGAATCAAAGCTGCAGTCGTAGCATCATCCATGCTATGAAGACTAGATTCTGCTTCTGTTTCGAATAAATTCAGCTTTTTATGAGCTTCCACGGCTGCCGCAGTCAATCGCAGCTGCTCGGCAGCAGCATCGTCAGGGGAATGATTGTCGTCGGAGAAGGAGGCATGATCCCCGCTAAGGCTGAAAATAGCTTGATCATGTTTATTAGTATTGTTGTCGGAATCCTTGCCGGAAGGCGTCGACCTAGTTCCTAATTGTAATAGCGCTTGGGCACCTAATTCTTCTTCCATGGCTCCATTTTTTGGGTTTCTCACTTTACGGCTAGTGGAAGCCTTGAACGGTTTGGCTGAAGCATCCAAATTTGAGGAACTCAAACTTGGCTGAGGTGAAGTAGGCTCCACTGATTGTTGATGATGCAAACGCTCATTGTCGCCCTTGACCCAGCGCGACAGAGAAGAGTAAGGCCTCTGCATGATTGCCTAGGGCAGAAACAATTGGATAGAAATGTTCAACTTGCTTTATAAATTAAAATCTGCTTGATTTAATTACCATCCAGCGCTCGTCAGGTGATGGGCTCGCGGACCCGTCTCAGTAGGGTAAACAATTAGAGGAGGGTAAGACTGACCACCAGAAGACGACTTCTTGCTTGGACTGTAAACTGAACCAGATCAACAGATGACGATAAGATGTTCGTTCAGTCAAGATGTGTTTTGAATAAGAAACACTTTGGCCTTCCGAGTCTTGAGGAAGCGTTGCTAAGGGGCAAATGAGCGAATAAGAACAGTCACTCATGCCTTGACTGGAAAGGCCGATAGCTAAATTCTGCTAGAAGCGCCTTTGCCTATGACCGGTGCTGTTTTCCCTGTCATTCTCGCCTCTGAATCGTAATTGCTAATTCTGGAATTACAGCATAACACATCATACAAATAGTAGAATCTTTCCAGATAGACCTCTGCTATTAATGTTTTTATGAGGACTTACATTTATCTAAATTGGACATTTTTCAGTCCACAACTTTTGATGCCTTGATTCTATTTGTTGAAACTGGGGGGCGATTATTTATCTACACGAACTGCTTCCGTTTATGTCGGTGTACTGTATTCGTAGCTTTAACGGAACTTGCTTCTTTTTCTTTTTTTTTTTTATTTTTGGCTTAAGGATCGGTCATTCTGAAGGATCTTCATGTCTTGCTCACGTTTCTCTCTGGTTACAGCAAGCACCGTGGCACAAAGCCGCTCAAGAGACTGTCTATGAAACTCACTATTGATCTCCCTCCTTGTGTCATACTCTTTTCTCCCCTATCCCCGGGGACCTTTTTGGCAGGAACGTATAAATTGGAGACCGATGGCTCTCGCAATGGCTCTCTAGATGTTTATACCATTGGTCGACGGAATCTGTAAGAAACTCAACCTCTCGGTGTTGCCTAACTCAAGTAAGCTTCTTACTAAGCATCCCACCTCGTCTGCTCTTCTTGACCTCAAGTCTCTTCCCGGATCAGATTCTTCCTATGTTTCAGCACACTCTTGCGGTAACATTATGCTCTGGAGCGTTTCTCTGGGAAACACCGATGAAGATGATATCCCAACTACCGCTGATGTAAAGGAAATTGGAAACTATTGTTTATTCGACGACAACCTGGTCGTGACTGCGCTGGACATTCATCCACACACCTCCGCAATGATCGCTGCTACACTGTCTTCAGGGCAGGTGGCCCTGATCTCTCTTGAAGGAGATCAACCTACAGTACTACGGGAGTTTGCTCCTCATCGCTGCGAGGCTTGGATCCCGCGGTTCCATTCACCAAATCCTGAGATCATCTTCTCTGGTGGGGATGACAAACGAATCTGTGCTATGGATTGCCGAGTTCAGGAAATGGATGTGATTTGGAAAGATCAGACGACTCATTCGGCCGGAGTCACTGCAATTATTAATCAATGGCAAGATCCAAACAAACTCTGGACGGGCTCTTATGATGACTGCATCCGGTCTTTGGACTGGAGAGGCACTCAGTACGGAATGAGTGACGGAGGAAAGGCGTTTGTTGAACTAGACAAGGAGAATTTAGGGGGAGGCGTATGGCGACTGATCCCTAATAAAGAGCAATTATTAGCTTGCTGTGCTTATGACGGTGCGAGGATCATCAGAACTGGTCTGCACGGAGATAAATCGTTCGAGGTCACGAATTGCTTCAAAGAAGGACATGAGAGTATGTGCTACGGAGGGGATTGGACGACAATTAACGGTGAACAAATAGTCGTTACCTGTAGCTTCTACGATCGAAGCCTATGCGTGTGGTCTGCCAAAGGAACCCCTTGGCCATGGCCTAAATGACTTCCCAGAGTCGCCTCAAGACTCGATACATTTCAAGAGATCATAGTTATAGTTACAGAATTCAGCCTGCGAGATATGGGAGCCTGACGGTCAGTGAGACACAAGGGATTAGACAATGCTCTCAAGCTCTTTGGCATAGGAGATGACATTCTCAATGGTATTTTCCGTAGCTATGGTCTTGTTCTCTTCCGTTTGAGCCTCCGGGAAGGTGACTCGACCATCACTCACGGTCCATCCATGATCTTGGGCAAAATCTAAAATCTTCTTATCAGAGTCGAAGAATAGAAGATGTTTAGCATTTGACACAGGCAGGGACGTGTAGGCTTTCTCGACGCAAAGACCAACCTCATTCCGTATGCTAGCAATCAATACATCCGAAAATAGGGCAAACTCCTTCGATGGCACTTGATTTCGTTCCGACATGGCTTTATAAACTCTATCATATGATCCCTCCATCAACCATTGCTCCAAGCGGATAGGGTACTGAATAAACTCATCGGGATCCATAATATCCAACGTCTCTAACCTGATGTGAAACCCTGCTATGTCACTCTGAGCCAATAGAAACAGAAGATGTAAACCAATTAGTTTTTTATGGTTGGCACTCTTAGGTTGCAGCCAGCCAGCGTTCTCAGCGCCATAGAATGGCTCTAGTTGGGCCAAATATCGAGAAAATGCATCCCCATCATGTAAGTATATACTCGTGAATGCTCCGACCTCTAAGACATCCCTAACAAGACGATAATCCGCAACCTGATCGACATTCGATGGTGGCGTACTAGGAGGAACAATCATTCCTGCCGAGGTGAAGGCGATTTTCAACGAGGGCAGGAGTTTAGAAGCTGATTCATAATCCCCATTCGAGAACTTCTGATTCAATTCGTTCACGAATTCATTCACTTGGGCTCCACTCGGTACGGTCATGATGTCCAGTGGTCGTTGGATTGGCAACGAGCCATTAGAGATAAGTAACGAACTTCAATGACGACGACAATAATATTAACGCTAGTCTTAAATTAGGAGCAAGACTTCTTGACCGACAAAATAGAAATACGGTATCTTATTCATAGACTAGAAGTTTAATGATTTCCGGGACATGGCATCAATACTTTCCTGTAACAGGTAAACGATCGTATTTGGGTGGTATACGTATTTACACATATAAAATGGGTTACAGTTCAATCCTTCTTAGATCTCATATGGTTCTATAAAGTAAGCGAGTTTCTGGATTATATACACTTTTGGAGCTTAGGCAAAAGAGGCAATGCCAGTGATGGCACGACCCAAAACCAAAGCGTGGATATCAGATTGTCCTTCATAGGTCTGCGCGACCCACAGGTTGGCAGCAATTCGCCCAATATGATATTCGTCACTGGCGGCATTACCTCCGAAAACTTCCATCAAGGTTCTGGCGTTGGCCAAAGCACGGTCGCAGTTGTGACGCTTGATCATGGAGATTGAGATAGGAGAGAGCTTGTCTTGATCCTTTAGACGACCGGCTTGAAGAGAAGCCTGTAGTCCATAAGCAATATCCGTAGAGGCATCGGCCAACTTCTTTTGAATAAGCTGAAAAGAGGCAATGGGCTTATTGAATTGAATTCGTTCCAAGGCGTATTGCCTGGTGTAATCCAAAGCGGATTCCAAGGCACCCATGACACCCCAAGAGATACCATAACGAGCGCTGTTCAAACAAGTGAAGGGACCCTTAAGGCCAGTGACATCGGGGAACATGTTTTCCTCAGGTACTTCGACATCATCCATTTGAATCATACCGGTGATGGACGCCCGAAGACCAGTCTTGCCCTTAATAGCCGGAGTAGCCAATCCAGGCCCAGCAATGCTTCTATCGACGATGAAACCACGAATCTTACCGTCCAATTTAGCCCAGACAATGCAGATATCGGCAATTGGAGAGTTGGTTATCCAGTTTTTAGCGCCCGATAACAAGTAGACACCTTTCTTAGAAGGATGTGGTCGAGCAATAGTTTGCATTGATCCGGGATCAGACCCATGATTGGGCTCAGTTAAGCCAAAACAGCCGATTAGTTCACCCGATAACAGTTTCGGTAAATATCGGTCTTTCTGTTCCTGAGTACCAAACTCAGAAATAGGTAACATCACCAATGAAGATTGAACGGACATGGCTGATCGATAACCAGAATCGACACGCTCAACTTCTCGTGCAATTAAGCCATAAGACACCGCGTTGACCTCTGATCCACCGTAGCCTTTAATGGTAGCTCCCAAAAAACCCATCTCTCCTAATTCATTCATGATCTTCTTATCAAAGTGTTCATTTCTATATCCTTCAATTACTCGAGGCAGGAGTCGCTCCTGGCAGAACTCTCTAGCTGCTCTGGCGATGCCTGACTCCACATCGGTCAACTGGCTCTCTAAATCGAGGGGATCTTCCCAGTTATAAGGAGCAATCTTTGATGAATATCGCATTCCGGTAAGCTCGAGAACTCTCTGGCTCAAAACGGCACGTCTTAAAGATCCATTCATCATTTTTCCAAATAAAAGTGTTTAGAGAGCAGTTAGGATGTTTAAAACTTTCCCACCGGATAGGTATCGCATACTTCCCCCCCCCGCTCCTAATTCCCTACTGGGAAATTCACCCCGGTCACATGATTATGGGGTAATCCGAAGAAACGCGGCAAAGCTCCTTGACAAAAGGTACTACTTATTCATTAATTGTTCTACAAATCTATTTAACTGATATGTGAATCGCTATATCCGACTAATATCTCACTACAAGCCTGCTCTTCTTACCCCACATTGTCGGAGATGTACCGGATGTTACTTTTTGTCTGCCTTCTCCGGGACTACCCGCACGGATCTTAAAACTTCTTGTGACTAGTGGTGTTCATTTAAATGACCATCTATGACAATTAATGTGCTTTTCCAATCCTACAGTAAGACAGTAAACGCGAGTTAGTAGGGAAGATCCGAGGGCCGCTGAGATACCCGACGGCGATGATCTCCGGTTAAAGAGTCCTTCAGCATGGACACTAATTCTAACCACTAATTTTTGCTACTAACGCCCTTATGATCTTCAAGAGACTATTTCAAATTTTTATTTAGTTTATCGGATAATCGCCAGTAAGACTTCATCTAAGAACTCTTAACACTCTAGTTTCCTTCAAAGACTATAGTAGAAAAGAATTCTAGAAGAGCATGAGTCAGGAGTCTTTGTACAATATTTTGCTAGTAATTTGATATGTTACACGAATATCCAGATGATCAGTCCGGTCACACATCTAAGGTGGGCTATATCATTTGATGGCTCGAACATAAAAGGCCACCATTCTTTAGCTCACAATCATGATATATGAAGTAGAACGTAAATTTTCTTGTGTTCAAACTAATATGCAGCTTTTCCTTGGCCAAGGCCAAGACATCTTTTCTTGGTCAGTATAGTGGTCGCCGCAATTTGCCAATGTAAGTTGTGCTCTCGTTTCAATCTTATCATAGCTATCCTTCTATCTGGATGTTCTACATCATCAGCTCATTTGAATGCAGTTTATATTCTATCCCTTGAATATATTCCCACAAGTCATATCTCTGGCGACAACGGATCAGTCATGCTATCGAATATAACTATGCCGGATATTGTGCAATCTGCTAACTTTTCTATCCGTATCGGGTATTTCGGTTTTTGCGTCCAAGGACGCTCAGATCAATGGACATGTACTTCCAATACTTCATATATAGACCTCTCTTCTCCGAGCTTCCAAACCGTCGACCCGCTGAATCTACTGGCCTTTTCAGACGAAATCAGAAGACGCGTTTTTGTGCCCTGGACCGTGTAAGTAGCGAATATGGTCGGAAAGGAGCTAAAACTGAAGTCTAGTGGCAACACTGCTCTTATTGGTCTTCTTTATTCTTCTAAATCCCAATCCTCCAATGGCAATGACCATGGCGCTAGTTGTGGGAGTGGTCGCTTCAGTCTTGGTCTTGGTTTCAGCACTCAATCAGGTAAGCTATCCATTGAATGAACTATTAACGGGAGCAATTCTGCTCACATGTCATTCAAATACTGGCTAAGACCACTCTTGATGACACAGTTCATGTGGCAATAGGGCCCATCGCGATGGGGTTGGTGTGGGCTTCGGTAGGCCTTAATGTCGGCACCGTTGCTGGCACGTACCTTCTTCATAAAGTGATAACGATCGTCGAATGTGAAGAGAAGTTTCGACGACTAGGTGACCACGTTGTGCACTGAATGTAAAGAATATTATGCAAAGAAAGGACATTTAGTTCACAGTCGTCAAGTTGTTTCTCTTTCTGCCTCGCATCCGTTTTTGGTTGCGAGTGAGATTGGTGACAATATCGGGCTCGATCTTGATTAGTGCAATCTCCTGTGATGTTAGTATATAAATGTGGTTGTAGAACTTACATCTAGAGTAGTGTTGATGACCATTCGCTGATTCTCTTCAACCGCAGTCCAATTTGTGATGCTGTTGAGATCTCGCATAGTAGCGGATCTCTTTTTTGCTAGTAGCAGAGTGTAGCGAAACGTATTCTTCTCAGCATCATTTGGTTTAACTTGAAGAGCGTAGATTTTGCCTTCGATAAATCCAAATTTCTCCACGACAAACGTCTTTTTCTTTCCAAAGCCGCCCAGGTGCTTAGTTACATGTTGCGGTATTCTACCGTAGGCGATTGGAACACAGTCTGCGAAATATCTGAATCGCTGGACGGTGCTACCCGGAGCGGGCGGAGCGAGCCCGTGATCGGAACCTTCAGGCACAAGAGGTTTAGAAGCTACCTGGTCATAATGGGAAGTGGGTATGAATTCCTTTATCAGTTTATTAGACGTACTTATAGGAACGACGTAACCAGTCATCTGGACCAAGCGTTTCATTACTAAAGGTCGATAGAGGCCATCATCGAAAACACCTGACTGTGTCTTCATTGCATAGCTCTCATCAAGCATTTGCTGTACAATATTACGCTCAGTCATTGGCGGAAGATAACGAATGAGCGGGTAGACATCGATCACGATTACTGAAAGCTCAGGTCGATGAGCAGAGGCATAGTGCATCAGATTTTGACGAAATTGATAAGCATGTTTGGGACGGTCTTCAAAAACGGAGATAGTCTTGGTATTAGAATAGACATTTAGTAATTCTTCCATAAAGGAGTTTTTGAATTCCAAGGTGGCTAGACGCTCCTTACCAAACAAGCGACTTGAATTCAAGCAGATGAGATCAAAGTCTAGATTTTTTGATCGACATATTTCGGAAATTGTATCCGAAAAGGAATCTCGCTGCCTACCGGTAAGCATCACCGCTAGACAATTGGGATCTGATATAGCCAAACGCGCAGCTTTTACCACACTCTCATTCCACCATCCTTTCCATGCTCTCTTCGATTCTTTCTCAAACCCTTCACCGCATGCTCGTAAGATTTTTGGTTCTCTCCACCATCCTCCGCCACTAAGGTGGGTATCACTTGTGATTAGCGAGATAGACTGTGACAAGAACAACTGAGGATTCGGAGCTGGAGTACAGAACACTAACATGTTATTCTGATGTTGTCGATCTACACTTACAGGTATTATCAAAGTCAAAAATATGGATCCTTGTAATACTCGCTGGATCGACAGCAGTCTTTCCTCGAATGTCAAATCGTCCTATATTTCCGGTGCTCATTATCCAAAAGAAGAATCCCTAAAGAAAAATACTTCTCAACTAGTATCTTGGTATAATAAATATATACTTGTTCTTCCTTGTAACCGTCTATTAATACTAGAAGAATGTGTTACTTGGATCTATTTGCCCGTCAACGCTACGTAAACACAATCTTCTGGGAGAGCTAGGAAGGAAGTTGTTAGATAAAAATGCAGTTATCTGAGAGGTTTCTGTTACGTAAATCATTCATTGAAGTTTTCATTGAGATTACGAGAAAGTTGACTGACAATCTCCCGTTGATATTCTCATATCGTTCTCCTTTTCTAGGCTCCGGACTTTAGAGAGATTAGGATAAGACACCCTTTCTTATTTTCTGCTTACAATTCGTCGCTCTAACTAGAGAAATAGTAATATTAGCATCAGGATGACAAATATTGTCCGCGTAGGCAAACTCTACTCAGAATCTTCTCAACGTTACATAGTTTCCTCAATCGTGCATTCAATAAGTACGGTTTCTCGAAATTTGCTCGTGAGCTTTCTGATTTTTCCTGGGCTACTGTGGAATCTACTCTTCGCTTTCTCGCCAGGTGATAAAAACGTTACTGCGACAAGTTCACTAGAACTCTGCAAGTTCTCTTTCGTCCAAGGATGCCTAAGATAAGTCCCCTTTTCGATCACATTACTAACCATTTACTATTTTTGCGACTACTGTGATGGTAGCTGATATCTGATTCCTATCCTAACGCTCAGTATATCTCACTCACGACTCGAGAAGTGTCCGCAAGGCCCATAACGCAGGCCGAAACCATATTCGCAATGTAGTTGAATACTACCAGCGTGAGTCCCAAGAAATATCAAGTACTGACTCCAGAATTGGGACAAGAGAAACATCAACGGATCATAGACTCGATTACTCGCTCGTACGCAGAGCAACAACAATACCAACAGAAACCTCTACCAACTGCAGCAGCACATCGACAGTCTGCTACAAATCTACCGCCTCCTAGCTATACGCCTCCTCTTGGCTCACTACCTCCTCCAAGCTCTCTCCCTCCCCCAGGCGCTCTCCCGCCTCCGGGTACTCTCCCGCCACCGGGAGCGCTTCCTCCTCTCGGAGTTTCACCAGGCGCCTTTCCCTATGGTCAGCCAGGATTACAAGCTCAGTCATATCCGGGAGGCGGTCAATCACATCAGCATTAGAAGGGTGGTTTTTGGGCTTCATATGTGTCTTCTAAAACTTCTCTATTTCTGGTTTCGTTATGACTTATGTTGGTTTAGAGAGGAAGTTTGTATTTAGAAGGTTCATTGGTTTTGTAATATAGTGATGATTGTGGTAAGGTGTCCAATAAACATAATATACATATTCGTTAAGTAGCCATTAGAGAACGCATCCGATTCTCATCTTATCCGCTTAAGAGGCATTCTAGTGCCTCGAGATGTGTTCGTATCCATTGCTGCTTTATTGGATCGCTTTTTTCTTTTTTTTGGTTTCTGTCGAGAAGATCTTCGGTCTTTTGATGACCGTGGAGACCTCTCACGACCTGACTCGGGATCAAATTCTCGGTGCGGTTGACTATATTGGTTATAGTTATTCTTTTCAGCAGAATAGTTGTCTCGGGGCTCGTGGCGAGATCTTGAACGGGAATAAGGCTGATAGGAAGGAGAAGAGTGAGAATTTCGCCAGGGCCGTTTTTCGGGACTAGGGTCTCCTCGTGAACTAGGATTCAAGTTATATTTACCAAACGCAGATCTCAAGATGGGGGTATATGGAGGTTTAGGGATAGGGCAGTCGTCACCGTAGTGGTCTCTTTGACCACAGTTGTAGCAATAGATGGGTACGGATCCAGGAGGAATCAACGGTTTATTTTTCCGACTTATATGGTAATATCTCCATATTTCAGGACAATTTTCTCCTAGATGAGAACGAGATCCGCAAATGTAACAAACAACACGATCATTCTGCAACGGACACTGGGCCCTTATGTGACCAAGGCTACCACATTTACCGCATCTCCGCACTTGGGGACATAGTCGGCTTTCATGCTGACCAGATACGCCGCAATGCTGGCACTGTTGGGTCAATAAGAGCAGACACGAGCGTAGACATACCACCAGATTTGGGCACTTTGCAGCCATGTGCCCAGGTTTCAAACAATTCATGCAAACCTGGAAGTGCTGTCTATCCTGTTTTTCGTTCTCGGCTTCTCCAAAATATCTTCCTTGCCCTCTCTTGACAAAGGTCAGCTTTATCTCAAGGTGACTTACCGCATTCACGAGACCTTCATTCATAAAACTTATTTTATCATTCTCGCTTACATCACGCGGAGGACTTCTTCACTGTTAATACCGAAAAGCGTCTGGCTTACATTTCTCGTTCGTTCACCATGAACTATGAGGCTGTGAGCATAAGCTAGTTTAAAATTATTGTAACGTCTTCGCTGCTATGTTTAGTTACCCGGAACCGAAAAATGGGACACGATCTGATAGGAAAGATCACAGCGAATGCATTAGTTTTGATATTCAGAACCAACTATATATCATTAATTAATAGCCTAATAATAACAGGCCCAATATTGTCTTCGGTGGTGCCAAGTTATCCTGATTTATCTGGCACATGAACAGGCTGATTTTTGATAAGAACCACTATTGTGAACTATTATTAGGCTTAACAACTCTTTATATCATCTACTGACTAATAATCGGTTTCCTCTGTGAAACTAGTAACACATAGAAGATATCGCAGTAATGGCCTCATCCTCTTTTATGGGATCTTAGCTTCAAAGATTCCCCCAGCATTACGATCAATGGACTTTGCTCTAGACAATAACCGTAATAGAAGTCAACGAAACTATTTGATTAATTCCGCTTTCAGGATCAGTAACAGCGATCTATTCCGATAAAAGGTTTTGCGGTTCCATCTCAATGACATCGAGTTTCCATTACGTTCCTTGTCCCAACGCCGTAACTTCACAACTACCTCATGGATAAATTATTGAGTTGGTCGACAGCGGTTTCACAAGGAAAGAAGGTGGATAATCCTGTAAGTGCTTTCGTTTTTTAATCTACTTGAGTTTTAATTATACGCCTTTGTTCCTTTTTGATTTATTACAAAGACTAACGGTAGGATCCAAAATTTTTAGCGCAGCTCTTTGGTTCTCCAAATGATGCTCAAATGATGGCATCGAGTATGGAAGTTATAAAAAAATCAGAGTCCTGTCTTGAGGACAAGAAAGAAGCGTTTGACAATCTACAAGTGCTTGTAGAGAATATTGATAACGCTAATGGAATGGAAGGTATGAACCTGTGGCCATATGTACTGGTGCACCTCAGCGATGTCGAAGCCTCTTTGCGCTGCTCCGCGTTGAGTGTCATTGCTTCGGCTCTTCAGAATAATCCAACCTGTCAACAATTGGTGAGTTTACATCCTGTTCTCTTGAAATTAACCGATAGTTTGTCAAAAAGTATTCCCCTTTCTTCAAAAAATGTGTTGAAATAGCCCTTAAAGATTCCAATCTTGCTTGTCGTCTCAAAGGCATCTCTTGCCTTGCCTTTGAATTGCAACACAATGAACCAGCTTATCCATTATTTGTTGAAGCCGAGGGCTGGGCGATATTAATGGCAATGCCTGACAATCTTAATGAAGGTTTGTGAGACCACTTGGCTTTATGTGTCTAACTTGAAGAATCGACGCTCTCAAGACTGATTTCTTTGACTTCTGCAGTTCTATCAACTGAACCCCTGGATGAAAAAGTCATTCTCCTTCGCCAAAACCACCTAATCGATTGCCTACTACATACGATTCTATTTTCGGAGTCACCAGTGGTTGTTGAGAAAACATTGTTTGCTATTGCTGCGATCCGGGATTATTTGAATGATGATGATAAAGAAAAAGTTCAACGGTCATTCTACCGAGAAATCATGGGTAATTTGCTGAATGAACACCGAAAACACTCCCAGGATATCCAGGGTCTGGAAAAAGTTTTACCTGTATTATGATCTTGCATTGGATGGCTCTCGAAGGCGCAGGAGAATGCTTTGGTCTTTCTGTTTCATGGGAACGTGTTTCTGTATATTTGTATAACAGCTTTTTGTGGCGTCTTGTAGCATCTGAAGGTGATCAATTCCGAAGAGCTTGCCACAAGAGTTAAGACTACGCTATAATTGAGCATTGACTCACATTTTGCCACAAGGCGACGAAATTATGAGGAATGATTTGTCTGATCATGATATATCAGAGCTTTGGCAGTTTTAAATGGACTCATATTTTATTTCATTCTAGATTTTCACTCTCTCATCGATAATGTCCAAGCCCTTTAATGCCTTCCCGCATCTTCATCTAGCCTACCTGAGTTCACTCCATAGTCAATATATTATTAAGATTAGAACACCACGGAAGGTCTCTGGTTACTCACCAGAGGCAAATGGGTAAAAGCCGAAACTTTGACAAAACCGTACAAGATTATAAATTGATAGGCTTTCCAGAAGGTTTGGTGCCCATTGCTTATTGGGAAGGCTTGGTAGAAGCTCCGGTAACAGAAATCCGAAGACGATGACTAGTGGGGAGTTTCGGGAGAACGACTAAAAGACACGCTAAACAATTCAAAATAAACATACTCAGATCATAATGAGTATAATGGGTCGATATCAAGAATCTGCATGTTAGACCATTGTTTCAAATCAAGCGATAACTTACAAGCCAATCGGAACGCCGAGTAAAAATTTCTTTGCAGGCGTATATTGGTCCCCATCGTCTATCTGCTCCCACATATTTAAATTATCATATGCCCCTCCATTGAATTCAAATGGTATACCAGTCACATAGTGAAACATTAGATAAGATCCCGTCACATACGAAATATTCGTCAACGTCCAGCTCAGTTCAGTAGATACTCCAGGTAATGAATCGTAAAATAACTTTAATATGATAATTATCACAATATGGATTACCCAGGCGCCTAACTGGTTAGCTTACTCTATCTATCTCGACAGCGCACCCTTTGTGTTCACCCATGTCGCATTCAAATTCGGTAGTGCTGTCTGATCACTTTGTTCTTCGATACTTTCTGGCTCAATATGAGAAATAATCGACGACGATCGCCTCCTCCTCTCTTCCTTCATCCTTGAAACTTGTCGAGCTGTTGGTGTTGAAACCCCTAGTCAATGGGGGCGTTGCCACGGTGGTGGTTCTTGATGCTATCGTTCCTTGTAACGGTACCAGCTAAGCCTCTCTGTTACTCGAAATAGAATGTGAAGATGCATCATAATACTTCTCTTACCCCGCTATTTATTAATGATTTATAGTTTACATAATTTGAATATAACAAGCGCAGGCTATGTTTCTTATTGGTTCTGATGTCTGCCTTTATGGCCCTAAGATCTACACGCGTCGATCCGCCTGATTATTGAAGCCGGGCGTAAACTCGCAGCTGACTGAAGTCGTAGTGGCGTCTCGGTGAGTGCCTATACTGAGATCAAACGAGCCTGTACTTAAAAGACAAGATTAAACAACGAGCACTGAAGGCGCTATGCATTGTGCAATATTTTATTCCCAGAGTAAGGCCAAGAATGTAGGTAGATGCCCGGTGTAGTCTAGTATAGTTTGTAATTGGGGAATATTATTGAGAGTTCTCGAGTGTAAGCGGACTCCATCATCAGTTATAAGTACGTCCAAAACAACATTTCCTGGACAGAAGACTTTGAGGCTAGATGTTTCAGCCACGTTTATAGATAGCGAGAATCTTTTGATCTTGTCGCTATCCGACAAAAAAGCTTTCAAGTCAACAACTGGAGATATGGGCCTAAGAGAGGTAGACATAATTCGCGCGCCTTGATAGACACTTTGTAACAAGTGATTGAAGCGCACAGCTCGCCGTAATTGCTTCAGTCAGTACAAATCTGGGACGGGACATACCAAAATCACCTGAGGGATTTCAATTGGACTGGAGATATGGATTTTGGAGACATGGTGTAGCGGCTCAGACATAGACAAGAAAAAGTTAAATTCCAGCTGATGCTGATGTCCTGTGCGGTCACTTAATAATCTCCCAAGCTTCAAGGAACTGTCGTCGAATATTGATTTCTCAATAGTGAGAAAAAAACTCAAGAAGTCACTCAACTTACCCAAACACCAGAATATTTCTGCTCACTCTCTTCCCACCAGTATGATAGCTGATCGGTATCCATCATAACAGGAGGGTCTAGTCTTAAGACTAAGCCTGGAGTAGATTCCTCAGGCCAAAGTTCCGTTCGAGGTAGGTCCTGCCATTCGAGACTAGATAGGTTAGATGATAATCATTAACAGCCATACTTTGGATAAGACCTTTCTGAGCTCAACCACGATCCATTTCTTAGAGGCTGTGGGTTCCTTGTATTTGGGATTTTCTCCAAATCAATCAAAAACTCATAACTCTGATCCTGAGGGAAATATTCGCGCCAATACGTAATCACAGGGCAAACAAGCCGCTTAAATCCATTTCCTTTCCCCCAAGGGCTAGTTCGTTCATCCTTATCCAAAGGCATACCTCGAAAAATATGATCCAAGACCTCGCTAACTTGATATAAAGCCAAGAAAGCATCCACACCCTTGGAACAAAATAAGTCCAACCGTGCTATTTCTTGTAGAAGTATTTCAAAATATGCCAATGAAGCCTGTCTGAGGCTGGATAATAGCTCTTTCTGTATCTGCATCTGATACTCGGAGTTCTCGTGGAGATCATTAGCCAACGATAGTGCAACCTGTTCGACCGCCTCCTCTTTTATTTTAAGATCAATCTTTTATTAATTTTCATTCGTATTTGCAGTTCTCTCACATCCAACAGCATAACCTTTCCTCCCAAACTCAAACGGATCACATCACTTCCTATAGGGTCCTTGTAGAGCTCAAGCCTTTCGTTAGTTTAGTCAACTTGCTCAATTACCCATATTTACTACATAATAATGATATGCCTTCAATGCTGACCCTTCCAGGCCGAGATTCGACTGTCTTCAAAGTCTCCTCCATTTTCAAGGCCGAGTGAAGCGCTCAAGTATCATTCACAGAGTTACTGCAATATTTCCCTAATTTCTAAGACGTACTATTAGCACTAAGTAACGAAATGAACGTTTACTGGTGTTTATTCACTGTATTATACATCTAAGCTCATATTATTAAGGTGCTCCGTATGAGCTGTCTTGTCTAGGAACTAATTGCCATAATACAAGATCAACTCTATTTCGCATATACGCTGACTTCAGACCATGAGTATCTTGATTTGACCCGATTTAGCTTATACTGAAGAAGAAAGCTAAAGAAGAAAGCTAAAGCACTTGAAGATGTATATGTGCCTATCGAATGTCGTTCAGAACGGGGTATATCAGAAAGTTGTCGCGGAATAAAGATTGAAGGTGTTTTTAAGTTAACCAAAGGGTGTCATTCTATTAAGTTTTATCGACATAGTGTACATGACGAGAAACTGTGAAGATAATGAATGATCTCTGGGCTCCGCATAGTCTATAAGTTCCATTGTTATCCCTTCTCATGGATATTTTTTTTTTCAAACACAGAGCTTATATCAATTCATGAAATCAATAATCCCTGAGAATGACGCCAACAGAAGAAGAGGAGGCGCGCCCAAAGTATTATTCATGGGCACCTTACAAGGATTCACGCAGTCAGGTGACTGCGGGTTTAAGAGAGAATGGCCTAAAGGAGGATTAAGTCTTCACGATGGTTTAAGGTTTGAGTGAACAAAAAAAATCATCGCCATTATCTTTAGAGGATGTAAGTTATTAAGGAGAGAAGCCTCATAAAATGATCAATCAGCACTATGGCCCACTTGCAGTTTGATCAAGCTGCTAGCAGTATAAGATATCAAAAAATATACTAGCTTGCTGAAGTGGTCCACCTGACTCATTCAACTGGGAATGGGATACGAATGCATAGCTGTCGATTAATGGTTGTGTAGGGTGGTGTGTATTGAACTTGGGAAAAAGACAATGTAACGTCCAAAGCTTTCAATGGACTTCAAGTCCTCTCATAAGAGATATAGGAAACATGATACCTTGAGACGATCCTTGCATGATCACAGTCTATCTCTTGTTGACTGGAAAGTTCCAGAGTCGTTAAAGGGAGTGCGGATCGAATCGGTGAAAAATGTGGATGAAATAACCGAATCATTTGAAAACTTCTCTGGAGGAACATACTCTTGCGGGGATCAGAAAGTTCTACTTTTTGATTCAATGCCAGGAGTTCTTCTTCTACCGGACTATTTGCCTCGAAAAGTACAGCAAGACTTGATTGTGAGGATTATAGACGACTATATCCTACCGGAAAGGGAATTATCTAACCTTGATTTGCACTATACGCTTCCGAGGCCATTTAAACTATTCGAAGATCCTCAGCGGATCATCAAAGCCAGGACCCTCAAAATAAAACAACAGGCACTGAATTTTCAGGCGATCGCAGACTCCAAGCTACGGTGGGTCACATTGGGCGCGCAATATAACTGGACAGAAAAGGTATACCCTTCGTTCAAGCCTGGAAGTGAATTCTTCACAAGCTTTCCGGTATCATTGGCGGCATTGCTGAGACCGTTTCATATAGTACCTGAAGCTGCTATTATTAACTTCTACTCTCCCGGAGATACGCTTTCTCCTCACAGAGATGTGGCCGAGCAGTGCGAGGCTGATCTGATCAGCTTTAGTCTTGGCCTTGACTCCATCTTTCTGTGTGGTACCAATATCGACTATCCACCTCTACAATTGGTGTTACATTCTGGCGATGCCTTGATCATGCGTGAACCTAACAGATTTGCTCTGCATGCTTTAAGTAGAGTATTTGATTCTTCCTGCCCTAGTTATTTGTCTGACTACTCGTGGCCTTATCCTGAAATGAATTCATGGATCAGAAAAAAGCGCATCAATCTCAACATTCGTCAAGTTCTGAATCATTCCTCAGTTATGTAAAGAAGACTTCTCTGATATGTTCATCTTATAGCATTGTCTGAGCCATCCCTCGACCAGAGGCCCATGGCAACGATTCTTCCAGGGAGTCACCTCAAAGCCTTTGATTTAGGATTGACTTGTCAATTTTGGTTGACCGATATGCGCGATAGGTACCGTGGACAGTCTATAACCAACATTGGCTCGGCAGATATCCACTTTAGATGCAAAGAGTATCGCCCTCGCATTATAGGGGTTCATGGAAATTTCTTGCATGATCTATTCTTCTAGGCCATCTACATAAGTGTCTCATAGCTTTCTTTCGCTAGCCTGTAATACCGGTAATGACCACGACTAATGGAATCTTGTAAAAGTAGTAAGGTGGTAGGTATACATAGGTCCTCTATTTCCTTGAACATTAATTAGCCAAAGCGAATCCCATATTATTAGATGGCCCACCCGAATAACCCGAAAGAATTGTTTTTTATGATAAAGAGTGGTGACTCGGCAAGTACTTGACTTAGCAAAGGAGGATTTATCGGTCATTATTATTATCGATTAGCTATCGCAAGACACTGGATCAAGCCACAGCTGTCAAATATAATAAGGCAATCAAATAAAACCGCAGTAATTGTCATCATAAGGAACAAACGGGTCAACACAGCAATAAATGAAATAAAATAGATCGCTTTGCAATTGAATAGATACAGCATAACCATGCAGCAATTAATATGAATTACATGTTGCTGCCATTTTTCAATCTGCCAGACATGATAAGATGAGAGGGTATAGATAATAGTGCACATTCCCAATTACAGCCTGCCTATGCTAGACAAGACCCAAAAAACCAAGTTGGAAACTGCTCGTCACCTACACCAAGATGTCTAAACTTATTAAAAAGATCTCTTTTGTATAAATGTTAAGAAAGTTAACTGGGAAATTAATGGTAGACTAGTCATTTGGAGGTTGCCTAGCGCTGACGCTTCCCCATCATCACCACCAGCTCTTGACGGTTTGACTAGGTCACTTGGAGAGAATCCATGAACAATACAGACACTCTATTGTTTGTAGGCAACATTCCTTATGATTATACGGAAGAACAAATTACAGGTATGATGGCTGCCTGACTGTGGCTAAAATCAGATATTCTCGCATCTGCTGGACCTGTTGTCAGTTTCCGGTTAGTGCTGGATAAAAGTACAGGTAGATCAAAAGGATATGGTTTCGTGGCTTATCAAGGTAGGATTGCTCGCTATCTTAGCTAACGTTCTAGATTCGGAAACTGCTCAATCTGCTTATCGAAATTTGAATAATTTCGAAATCGACAATCGCAAGCTGAAAATCGATTTCTCTCACGAACCAACAGTCGCTGCGGTGAAAAGTAAGTAATCAGGACTTGCATAATCTAACGTGAAGATTCCGCTCCCGAACCCACGTCGAGCATCTTACCTCCTTTACCTCCAGGAGTCGTTCCTGCTGATGGAGTGACCACTGCGGAAGCAATTTCGTCGGCTGTCTTTGATATGACCGCTGAGGAGGCTCTTAGAGTGATGAGCGAATTGAAAAATATGTGTATAAAAAGCCCGAATCAAGCTCGAGAACTTCTGTTGGAATGCCCGCAACTTGCGTATGCCATGGTGCAGTGCTTGCTGCTCTTTGGCCTATCTAGCACAGTCGAAATTAGTGAAATGGTTGATCCTGATCTAGCGCCTACAAAGCCTACTAACACACCTCCTCATCTGGCTACAAGTATTCCTCAGAACGTTCCTCCTCAACCTTTACCTCCTGCTGCAATCCCTACCCCCGCTCCAAGTCAAACAAAACCTTTACCGCCGATGGATCCTCAGAAACTAGCTCTATTAAACCAGGTTTGTGGTGTGTGCTTGCGCTTTTCTAACCATAGGTAATGTCCTTGTCAGATGAACAATTAGCGGCGTTTCCAGAGCAGCAACGGCAGCAAATCTACGAGCTCAAAGCAAAAATCCAAAGGGGAGAAATCTAATTTGTACATTAAAATACAGTCCTATCATTATCATGTCCCAAAAAGTGTATCAACCGGATTCCCAACCATATACCTCTCTCGACTGCGCCGACATGCAGCTCCTAGACATTAAAATTTTTCCTATTTGATATAATATTCCGATACCACACTGATTGCTGTAGACACACCCCAAATACTAATAGCGATAACACCAGCACGCCGACTAACCTGCCATCCTTCTAACGGTATTGTAATCAAGAAGAACACAAGAACGCATAACAGACCAAACCCTGATATCAAAATAGGAGGAGTCAAATCAAATTTCAAAGACTTGGTACCTCGCTTAGTGATGACAACAATGCCGCTAAACCCAATACCCATCAAAATGTTCAACATAGGACTACCAAAGCAGGCACTGAATCCCATCATCGGAAAACCCATTCGAGCTATGGTCAGATTTGAAACAAGATCACCTAGACTATTGCCTAAAGAAAACACTGTCAGGCCTAGCATGGCTTCACTAATATTCCAGATCACTCCCAAAGCCTGAAGAATAGCGACAACCTCATTAGCAATTACTGCAACATACACCACGCTCACACCAAACCCGAGAAAAGATAACAGGTAAAGGCGCCTTGGACCGTTAGGCTTGGGCCAAAAATTCCATAATAATAATGCCAACAAAGAGCTGACGGAGAAAGAGACAAGATAGACCCAATAAGGGACACTGCTTCGACAGATTAGAAAAATTACTACTGTAGGAGCAAGCAGACACTGAATAAAAGTTAAATGCTTTGTGAAGGCATGAAGAAAACTAGGCTCATAAGTGACCGGAACATTCTCATGAGACTCATGTGGGGATGATTGCACTTGATGTTCATTCTCATGGTTGTCGCGATGATAATCTGTAACCGGAGTTGTGATGGTCAGAACTATCACACCTGGTAGAGTGACAATTGCAAAGACTTGACTAAAGATGTTCCTTTCTCGGAGGTCAACCAGCCAAGGGAACAGGGTCAAGAAAAAGTGCTTACTTCTCGCAATATACCATCTGCCTGGGATCAGAAATTCATCGGTATTCTCGACTGCATCATCTTCAGTCTCGCAGTGAGAATTACTAAAAGAAGTCCTATTGTCATCGTCAGCACCCGTAACTACCAATTGCGGAATCTGCAACAATTTCGGTGATCGTAAGGGCGAGCGTTCTGACGGCAGTCCTGTAACACCGGTGGAACCGCCCAGGTTAACACCGTCTCGAGGTAAAGAAGTGCTCCTGCGACGATAGTAACCATGGTGAGCATACTCAATATTATCATCACTCAGTTCTCGCCTCACCGAGATCCGGCCCCGGTCAGATTCCAGTGGCAATGCATTTTCCGATAAAGTTCTTCTTAGTGGTTCGGATGAAGACTTTGAGGCTTCAAGCTCCAAAGCTCCTAGAACGGAGGGATGATAGAGAGGGGAAGACATAGGAGACGTTGCTTGCGGGTGAGGAATCCTCATGTGACTAGAAAGGCGTTGAAATGCCAACTCTTGCTCAGACTCTTGGCTTTCATCATCCAGGAAGGATCCTATCGAGGTCATTATACTATGGTTATCAAAACTATGGCGAGCATCAAGATCTCCCGTCTCTTCAGTATTGCTAGGTGGAGTAATCATTAATGTGGGAATCGGAGGTGGTAGCAGATCGGCAGGGGTGGAAAGAGCAGGAGGTATAGTAGACGACAAAGAGGATAAGCCTTGAACATTTTCACGGTCGACAGAAACCGCTCTGTGGCGGCGCCGCAAGGCGAGATGATGGGAAAAGACCACCAAGACGACATATGTGAGGTAAAAAAACATCATGAAGAAACATTCCCAGTACATCAATCTAGCGTCAAGGATGAATACTATAACAAAGACAATAGATATAATAAAAAAACAACAATCTCTTATAAAAGAGCTTTTAGAAATAGAGAACGGCTTAATTATGGCCATACTGCCAACCACAATAGCTACTACAATAAGACCCGCTCCAAGCAGTTCTCCGATTGCCATTGAGGTGCTATGGTGGTTTAGAGCAGCATAAGTGCTGAATAAATCTGGTGAACCATTTCCTAGTGCAAGAAAAGTCACTCCCGCAAGACTATCAGACATCCTCAGTATGCTAGCAATACTATTCAAATTGGGACACAGAAAGTCACTGGCCGTTATTCCTATGATGCTAAACAAAAAGATGAGCCAAAAAATTATAACAAATTGCCCAAAGACGCGCTTATTGCCCAGAGTGCAATAGTAAAGTTCTAGGTAGCGAAGACCTCGATCTTGACAGTTTTCTTGCACATATTTGCAACAGTCTTGTAGACCAGAAGTTATAAGACACTATCGATTAGACCTTCACGAGTGTCATGTCACTTACTTGTTCTTCTCTTGTCACCAGCGTTTTTGTGTCTGCTTGTCTATTAATTGTTTCAAAGATAATAAACGGCACCATCAAAATCAGTAGCCCCGAGACATATCTAACAAGCTTCATCCATACGCTCTGTCGAAAGAGAAATGACTTTGGATGGCAGTGCAACTTCCTCGTAACAGGAATCTCGGGCGCTCTGCATAGGTCAGCTGCGCCAAGCGCTACAAGCCTCCACCATTCTCATCAAGACTATTCTCATCAATTGTACACATATATATTGTAGTTCTCGTTTGAAACCTAGGCAACGTAGGCCGTTGCGATCGATATTTAGTATCTGTTAAATACTTAAAAGCTAGATTCCTGGCAATTGTGAACCTTGATCGCACTATCCTCCCAAGAAATATTTCTTCTTTATCACGGTCAACCGAATCGACCATGGCTAATAGTGAAGATGATGAACAGGTGTCTGAACCAATTCAACCGACTCGCTGGGAAATTGAATTGGAAGTAAGGAATTACAAACGGAAAATGAGAGCTAATTCAAGTTTGTCCAATCCCTGGCAAATCCGCAGTATTTGAACTTCCTTGCCCAGAACCACTATTTCGACATCCCAGAATTTCTGAATTATTTAGAATATCTAGAATACTTTAGAGATCCGAAATACTCTCGCTTTCTCATCTATCCTAACTGTCTCTACGTGCTTTCCTTATTAAGAGAGCCTCAGTTCCGCCAGGATATCCAGCGCGGGGACATTGCAAAGTTACTGATGGACGAAATGTTTTATAACTGGGCTAAAGGCTCTAACTCGCAATCCGATGGAGCTTAATATATCCATAATTCCCCGTCTACCTTGACCTTTATTCAGCACTGTCTCACGAGATAGAAAGCACTATGTTCAAGTATAGCGTACTTGAAGGTTAGAAATTTATCTAGTGCTAGGAGATTTTACAAAATTCTCCGCTCACTAGTGTGACCCCAGTAAAAGGGGTAAAACTTGAAAACGCTAATTGCTGACTCATGTTCTACAAAGTTTTACACGAAGCGTCTCTCTGCTATACTTTGCATGACACCTTTGAAGTTGAATGTCGAGCCTTCTTTACCACCTCAGACGGTGACACTTAGAATAGCATTAAGATTTTAGCCATCTCTAGGTAGCATTCGATTGAAATCCGATATTCATAGCGATGAGTGTAGTATAGTCAGCCAAAAAAAAAAGAGATAGACCTACAATGACTTCACTGATCCTGATTGTTCGTTGAGACAAGAAGCCGTAACCACCGTTCGCGAGCTTGAGCTCTTCCAGTTTCTCCTTCTTTCCGTCTGACTGAGGATGTCCCCACCTACAGTGGTTTATCCCTCGTTGCAGCAATTGGTTTCAAAAAATAAGCAAGATCGAGTATTGGAGCAACAAAGCAAAAAGGGCTTTGCTGACTGTCCGCTTAAGAGCATTGTGCAGTATGAATGCATGGTACAAGGGGACAGCATCAAATGCGCCCCATTCACACGAGTTTTTCGCGAGTATGTCTTACTGGAAGATGGGCTTTACTAATCGCACGCAGGTGTGCCTATCGAGGGAAGAGCAGACTTATAGAGATTACACTTCCAGTCGACAATGATCCGGCCCTTCGCCATGCCGATATAATAAAGAAGAAGGGAGAATCAAGGGGGGAATAAATTACAGTGGTTGGAGGTCAACAACGCTTTTACATCTGTTGGCTCTCTTTGTCGAGCGCGAAAGGTAGGATTTGAGATAGTTGGGTGGGCGGCCAATTTCTCGAACTTTGCTGGTGATATGAAAACCTGTAATCCAGCGAATCGGTAAATAAAGGATATTAATTATGATATGTACGTTGGTTAATATACATTACTTTTCGAGCTATATGAAGAAATGCTAGACTTCATCTTGACTGATGGGTGGCGTATTCAAAGGGATAAAAATGCTAAGGTATACATTAATCTACACTTAAAAACGGACCCAGAACAAGTACATATATATTAATAGTACATCTACTTATCGTAGGTATAGGTCAAATGGCACTTGCCGCAGTATTGACGGTTGGGCATTTGAGCCATAAAGACACCAGGACCACAAGTCTCGGCAGGGCACTCGCGACGAAGACGTTCGACAGATCCATCAGAGTTGACCTTGTAGTACTTGAGAACAGCAAGCTTAGTCTTCTTGTGCTTGTGCTTGATCTTCTTGGGAGTAGTGTACACCTTCTTCTTTCTTTTCTTAGCACCACCACGGAGACGTAAGACAAGGTGGATAGTGGATTCCTTTTGGATGTTGAAGTCAGCAAGAGTGCGGCCATCCTCAAGTTGCTTGCCAGCAAAGATCAATCGTTGCTGATCAGGAGGAATTCCCTCCTTGTCCTGGATTTTGGCCTTGACATTTTCAATGGTGTCGGAAGACTCCACCTCAAGGGTGATGGTCTTACCAGTAAGGGTTTTAACAAAAATTTGCATTTTCCGGTCCACTCAGATGCGTCAGCAAACTTCTTGAGATGCCTCGTTCGAACCTGAACTGGTAGCGTTTGGATAAGTGGGAGCGTCGGTGATATCTCTCGCTCGCCCTCAATCAGTCACACTTGTAACATTCACGTGCTATATGACTTATTGCTTGTCAGGTCTATGATTCGTTTGCGGTCTAGTGCCTACCGTTATTTTAATTCTCTTTTACATATATTGATAGTTCCTTTGTAACAGAAATCTATTTCACTTATGTTGATAGAACATGTATGGCCTCATAGTTAAGACGGTGATCTCGATTGTTTCCCTTCTTTGACCAAGACGTATTAGTTCACGGACTATTGGAATGCCCATTTCTACATTAGTTCGACCTATATAAGGCGAAGTTTCGCTTTTCACCGAGGGTTGTTCCAATCAATTTACCAAGCAGCCAGACGTTCGTCACAGTAGCTTCCTATCATCACGTGCTCAATTCAACCTGTGAGTTTTCCCGTAATCCATCTTATCCATATGGAAAGTTAAGGCCGGGCTTTGATTCTGAGTGCTCGTCATACAATGCCTTCAAAAGATAATGAGTCGAAAGCATGGTCGGACATTCCTCAATCCAGCCGACGAAGACGCCGTCGATATAGAAATTATGATGCAGGTCTTCGGTTTGAACCTCCGTTCTACAATCACCCTCCAATGCCGTTGGAAAGCTCGGAATCTTTGACTTCTCTTTTGTTGCGCGGAGGCAGTGCGTCAAGCCTCGTGCGCATGGTGAGCAATTCTCCTGGAGCAGGAGAAAATGACTCGGGTCCATCAGAGTATGATGGTGAAGATATCGCCGGTGACCGTTTGGCAAGGGAATCAGATGCGACGGTAGGAGGAGCTGCGATTCCTCCTGAGACAGAGTATTTTGGCTTTGTTCTCTATATCGGCAGCTCTGTTGTCTTTCTGGCTTATTTGGCTTGGGCATTCCTTCCTGAAGCTGTCCTCCACTGGCTAAATATTTATTACTATCCTTCGCGCTGGTGGGCCCTTGTATTGCCTACTTTGCTACTTGTCACTATTGCCTATATCTACGTTGCTTTGACCTCCTACAACAGTGAAGTGCTCACCTATAGCCTGGACTCTTTTGAGGCCATTACTGATGACTATGCCGTCATAACAAGATCGCCATCATATCTTTGGAAGTCCTCGGACGGCGTCTGGGATCTGGCTCTTGAAAATGTTGACAGAGTTCTATACTCAGACTACGATCATGGGCGATAGTCATACCTGTCATCAAATCATTAATGCCAAAATTTAAAATCGTCATGAAGAAATATCATATGCTCCCACACTGCCTCTTCCTGCTGCTAAAATCGTTTGTTCCTCAGAGGATGATGAAGTCCACAGAACGGCATTGAGATAGTCAAAGGGAACACTGAACTCGCTAATTGGAGCATAGTGACTTCCTTTGAATGACCACAACCTGAGGAACCCATCTGAGGAAGCAGAAACAAGACGCTCACTCTGAGGATCCAATGAGAGTCCCGTCACTCGGCCGGGGCATTCCATTGTCGATACGACCGCACCACTGGCCATATCAATATGACGAATGAAGCCATCTGATGTCCCGGCCAGTAGTACATTACTTGTCTGAGGAGAAAGAAGCTGCGTCACCATGCTTGGACGCTTGGTAGTCACACCAGGTGTCTCAACTCTCAGACTCTGGTCAATAGTGTTCAGATTAACTGACAAGATTTGTTTCTTAGCTGCAATGTCAAACAGATCGATCTGGTCGTCTTCCCACGCGACACATACTGAGGTTCCAAAATGCAAAAAGGCTACTTGGTTTGGTATGACCAAATTGTCCTGGCTTTCCTCATTTTTGTCAAATCCACTTCCTTTCGCAGCCCTACGTCGTAATTTTGAAGGAGCTGAAGTTTTATCGAAATCGTCAGACGCAAAGTTATGAATGCGCACGGTTCCATCTCGGCAACTAGATGCCAACAGATAATTAAAAGGATTATACGTTAAACTAGTAACCGAGCCTTTATATGGCGGAAGAGCAAACAGGGGCTTTCTAGGAACCGAGATCTCCTTGAAATTCCAATAGTAGACAATGCCAGCTTGTCCAGCGGCAAAAAGCCGATCTCCAGATGCAACAACTGAATATATAGGCCCCATGTCAAATTCGTCCAAAATCCAGGGTTTCACCGTAGTTTGATGCGTACTAGGACTATAATTCCAGAACGTCAGTCCCTTATCACTCCCACCGACGAGAAAGCTATTATCCAGTAATCCTAAGGAATCAAACACAGCAGTAGAAGATGAGTCCGGTACTTCGAATACGGCACTATCTCTCCACTTTATATCATAAGTTTCGCTACCAAGAGAGGGTAGTGGCTTAGGGTCGTCCAGCGGGTCATCGATTGTGTCGGAGGAGCCATTCTGACTCAAGGGCGAGGCCAACACGGGGGAATTACTCATTTCACGAGCGCGATTAGAATTAGAAACAATAGAATTGATAATTGGGCCTTTATGTTTGAATTCACCATTGTAGGCTTCATTAAAAGCGAATGTACTCGTTTGCGGGTTGGACTTAGAAATGTTGTCATCAAAATTTCGAATAGGTGCAGCTCGTGGAAGGTTGGTATCTGAGCTCATAATGGGGCTTGGTTTTGGATACAAAGAGTTTAGATTGGCAGCATCAGATATACCTTGTTCGTCGAAAGGGATGGATTGTAGGAGATACTGGACCTCTTGTAAACAATTTTGAATAAATTCTCTTGATCTTGCCCTCGCGTTTAATTCAGGCTCTAGATCAAGTTCGCCATTCTTTTCAGGTTCGAATGTCAGTTCCAAATGTTTATTATCTTTTGCTGTCGTGTCATCATGATCAGAAGTCGTTTTTCTATCTAGTTAATTTATTGTCTCTATAAGTTGTAGCGACCTTTCTTTGTCAAGTGCGACTTCCAGCATTTTAATTCGACGCAGGTACATCTCATTCAGTGCGTCAAGACCTCGATTTTCACCTTCTAGCTTCGCGATACGCGCCTGGAGTTAAATATTTATACTAAATATTTATGAACCTTCATCTCTGTCCGTTCAATTTGCCAGCTTATGCGCAATTGTTCTGCTTTTGCCCACTCTTGCTGAAGAAACTTCATAACCCCTGGTCATAAGTAAATAGTCTGAGATCGAATCAATTACCTTGAAAGGTATATTCGCCACTATACACCCGAGAATCCATGGCGAATAAGGGATCTAAGAATCTTAGCGGCGAAACAGAGATTTGAGATGGTTATTAAGCCTGATGGTTGAAGGACGAGGGTGCCCATGAACCGGCCGGGTAACCTCCTTGTCGGCCAAGTAACGCTCCTCCCCTCCACAAATACTGTGAAACCTGCCCCATGTATGTAGAAGAATGGTGGCAGCAGTAAATTGCATGAGCACCTATTGCTGTCGAGGCTACTTACCTAATGCATGTTTACTCTGAGGAGACCAGTATTAATAGAGAATATCTAGAGTCTACAGTATTTTAGTCCGAAATAAGCTTTATGCGCGCTTCCATTGCGACGAAATGTGAATGTGACAGCCAAGAAGCCATGTGAGTATTCCTTTGGTAAAGAGTGAAGAAAAAGGCGTAGATTGTGGATGAGTTCAAGACGGTAAAGACTTTATGTTAAAGGAGAATAAGTAGCCGAATGGAGAACGCGGGGTCGAATCCTTGTTGTGGGGCATAACTACTGATCCAGTCGGAGCAATGAAGACGGAGCATCGCAGCCTCCTTGACATGAGGTCTAGGAGAGTCTGGTCCTTACAGAACTGTAGCCATTTCATCTGAGGAAAATGTCTGTTTGAAGAGCGAAGAGTATTTATATTGCATTTATTCTAGCTTTCGCATCTTGCGACTCGGGTCCAAGGACATCTGAGCATAACTTAACTTAAAGAAGGAAGCTCTAGCCAATGCTATTTTTGATTCTAAAATTGAAACGTAGATTATCAGAGACGATGCGGCAATAGCTGACCACCAATAAGAGGGCGTGTAAGGTAAGCAACGTCCCTGTAAGTGAAAGCGCCGGCTGAGTATTTAATGTCACTTAACGTATTGGTCAAAACGTGCAAGAATTCACCAGTAAGCAAAGATTTACTCTGCCAACTCCAAGAATGCGTGGCAAAGCACCAATGACGGAATCATTTCCCGATAAGTTAATTCCCGACCCCACATTGTGTTTGGTTCCATTTCCCCGGATTTACTAGTGGGGTCGCCAGACCAAGAAACTGAAAAAGACTGGAGATCAGGCTATGTTAAGTGATATTGCAAAGACATTATTTGTTACGATTACAAGTGGCTGTGATCAATGTGGTGGAGAGAGACTTAAGATCAACCTAACGCGGGGAGACTGAGTGAAAAGCCAAGCCAGGAGCTCGATGACGGAAAGGTTCAGTGTAATGGTAGGTGGATTTTACGGATAAAAAGGACGAACTCTATAAGTGGAATTGTAATACTGAATGATGAAGATTAATGATGATAGAATTAGAGAAAGAATAAATATTATTTGAAACACATTTAATTCGAAGAACTCACAAAAAAAGAAAGAGAGCTTCAACGGCTGAGAACGACAAGGCGATCGTGGCCGCCCACGGGCGGACGGACAATCTGAGACCAGGATCTGGGGTAAAGAGGAAAGAACAGGTCAGGGGGCCAAAATAGGCAGTGAAGAATTCCGTTACTGCGGGCGGCAAGACGATCCGAAGGGCGTGAAAAATCGATGAAACTAAATACAAATCAGTTCTTCTATCAGTTTCGTTAGAATTGAATTGATTTAAAAGCTTTAATTTGAATTTCTCTGACTTTTCAGTCGCGCCTCGTCTCGTGAGGGTAGCCCGAATGTTGACGTGAACACGTCATTTCTCGTATAAAAGTAATTTCGAGAGCTATTTTCCGACATACTTTAATTGGAGAACTTCCATTCAACTATTTTATAAGTCTATTTACTATCCTTGGCTGATTTTACCTTTTTGTTGGTCACCTTTTCACCATTTTGTTGAGGGGTGCGGCTTGATTTCCTTTCTAAGCGTTACAATTTCTCTGTCGTCTATTTAACTTGTCGCCTACCTCCTTGGTGAATCTACTGATTTTGACAAAATGGCACCTACTGTTCCTGAAGGCCATGAGGTCGAAACTGTTTACGTCAATCCCGAATACTTCAAGTAAGTGCTTGCACGTTATTAAGGTTGATCGATCATTATTTCTACTGTGATTTACCGCCAATCCGTCGATTGAGGTAATTACGCCGATGTAGTTAATCTTTCAATCGTTTATTTCGCATCTGAATGACTTCTATGGCTAACATTTTCCTTTGATTATGATCTCTTGAGTATTGCAAATCACCTTGCTTGTCATTGGTCGATTGTTCGATTGTTCGCATCTCTGATACTTTGGCAACCTGAGGTTTGACTTGTGCTACTCAAGGATCTATAATTGATCGATTCCAGAAAACATCCTTCTAAACCTCATTTGAAATCTTTAGATCATTACAAAGAACTCTATGAAAAGTCAATCAAGTCACCTGAGACCTTCTGGGATCGCGAAGCTAAGGAGCTTATCTCTTGGGATAGGCCTTTTACTGTCGTCAAGAGCGGCTCGTTTGTGAATGGTGACATGGCTTGGTTCAATGATGGTCGATTGAATGCCTCTTACAATGCCGTCGATCGTCACGCTTTAAGGAACCCCGATAAGGTAAGTGCTAAATCACCTGAATATTCAAGGTTCGTGCAGTGCGTCGACTCCTTGTTTTTGTCCTGATTACTCATCATTTCTGGGGTATATTTGCTAACTTTTGAAGGTTGCTATTATCTATGAAGCCGACGAAGAAAAAGATTCGCGGAAAATCACCTATGGGGAACTCTTACGTGAGGTCTCTAAAGTCGCGCTGGTCCTGAAAAGTTTTGGCGTCAAAAAGGGTGACACTGTTGCTGTCTATCTGCCCATGATTCCCGAGGCTATTATTGCTCTTTTGGCTATTACTAGAATCGGTGCTGTTCATTCCGTTGTGTTTGCTGGTTTTTCTTCTGGATCTCTTCGTGACCGAGTCCTCGATGCCGATTCTCGAGTCGTCATCACAACTGATGAAGGACGTAGAGGTGGTAAGACCATTGGAACCAAGTTAATTGTGGATGAAGCAATGAAGCAGTGCCCTGATGTGGAACATGTTCTTGTCTACAAACGCACTGGCAACAAAATTCCCTGGGTCGAGGGTCGCGATAAATGGTGGCATGAGGAGAGTGCAAAATTCCGACCCTACACTCCTCCGGAGAGTATGTCTTCCGAAGATCCTCTTTTCTTGCTCTACACATCTGGTTCAACTGGTACTCCAAAGGGTGTAATGCACACAACCGGCGGTTACTTGGTCGGAGCCGCTGCGACTGGAAAGTATGTCTTTGATATTCATCCTGACGATATCCTCTTCACTGCTGGTGACGTTGGTTGGATTACTGGCCATAGTTATGTCATGTACGCTCCTTTACTTCTCGGAGTTACTACTGTTGTCTTTGAAGGTACTCCCGCTTATCCGAGCTTTTCAAGATACTGGGATATCATCGACAAATACAAGGTCACCCAGTTCTATGTTGCACCTACAGCTTTACGTCTTTTGATACGGGCTGGCAATGATCATATTCATCATGATCTATCATCTCTTCGAACTTTGGGATCTGTCGGTGAACCTATCGCTGCCGAAGTTTGGAAATGGTACCATGAAAACATCGGAAAAAATGTTGCTCATATTGTTGACACTTACTGGCAAACCGAGACTGGCTCTCACATTATCACTCCCTTGTCTGGTATCACTCCTACGAAGCCTGGATCAGCTTCTCTTCCTTTCTTTGGTATTGATCCTGTCATCATTGACCCTGTCACTGGCGAAGAATTGCACGGCAATGACGTTGAAGGTGTTCTTGCGATTCGAAGCCCTTGGCCCTCGATGGCTAGGACCGTGTGGAACTCGCATCAACGCTTCATGGATACCTACTTGAATCCCTATCCCGGATACTACTTTACTGGCGATGGTGCGGGGAGGGACCATGAGGGTTACTACTGGATCCGAGGCCGAGTCGACGATGTTGTTAATGTTTCTGGCCACAGACTTTCCACTGCTGAAATCGAAGCCGCGCTTATTGATCACGATGCCGTTGTTGAAGCAGCCGTCGTTGGAACACCAGATGACCTCACTGGCCAGGCTGTGAACGCGTTTGTCTGTCTCAAGAATGTGCCTGATAGCCCTGAAATCAGAAAGGCCTTGATTCTACATGTTCGGAAAGAGATTGGACCGTTTGCGCAACCTAAGAATATTATCGTTGTTAATGACCTTCCAAAGACGAGGTCAGGCAAGATCATGCGACGTATTCTGCGCAAGATTCTAGCGGGAGAGGAAGACCAGCTTGGAGATGTGTCGACCTTGTCAAATCCTTCGATCGTGGGTGATCTGATCAAGATTGTGCACTCGCTCAAGAAGTAGGATGTAATTGTTGTGTCTTGGTTGCCTGGTATCATTAGTGCAAATATGAATGAGAGATGAAGCAAATTTATGTAGCGTTGCTCTAGCTTTAAGAAACTAACGGTCAACTCAAAGAGAGTTGCATGAACTAGATGATGCAGCGTTAACAGCCGTAGATCTGACCACGGCGTAGGGGACAATAAGGGGAAAGAGCAGAATGCAAACTCGCTTTTCATTCTAAATGATCAAGTTCCAGACGCTGACTTAGAACTACAGACAAGAAGTTTCGTCGCGAGTTTTTGTATTTTAACAGGTAGCCGGTTCAGTCATTAGAACCGCAATATTATTCCATTGTTCACCATCAAATACTACGCCTCCCCCGCAATACCGATGTACGTAAGCTCGGCAGCCGGGCTTGACTAATTCTCAGCCGCGTGGTCGGAAATCCGAACAATTATCTCCGGTGTAGCATGTCGATCGCTTGGGAGGTTTAGTTCGATTAGCTCGAATTTGAAAGTAAACCACCTTTGCCAAGGCAAATTGAGGCCAAGTCGTTACCTGATGTTCTCTGGGTGTTATTCTTAGCAGGCCTAGAGGGGCAGTGTGAAGTGAAACGCCTGTGCGTGATTTGGTTAATCTGAGGCTTGGCAGCGAAAGAAGGAGCAGAAATCGAATACTAGGAAGAGGGGATGAAAGGACTAAACGAGAAGCCTCAGACAAGACGGAAAAAATAGGGCAAGTTCAAGGAAAATGAGGCGTCGAAAAGGTATATCGAGGCTGACAGAGTAATATTAATGGGGGCGTCAGGGGACAAAATGACGAAGGCCAAGGCATGAAATGGATTTGAAAGTTAAAAGGACACCACATTCGTACATTCGCTCTTTTAAATTAGATCGTTTGCATTGATCACTGAGGCTTTCGAACTTCTAGCTAGCTTCCGACTAATCTCATTCTCGGTCTCAACACGGTTTGATTTGGAGCTATATTTTCGCTGATAAGGAAATATACTTCTTTGGACAAGAAAGCGTGGAGGAATCGACAGGATCATGCTAGGAGTGAAGTGTTGGCTTTTTGTATCGACACTCATTTGGATATGTGATAGTTTTGCTAGATTCAGCCAACCAGATAGTCTCGTTGTAAAGTGGGAATTAGTCGATGAGCCGGTGGTAGAGATATTGAAAGGCACAAGAGAGTCTCCGAGATCAATATCGATCGAATTGGGTCTCATACGGTCTGACGCGCCTTCCTCTACAGATAAAGGAAAAGGCCGAAATGTTGTTCGTGTCGACTACCTTCAACGACATCGCACTGAGGAGCTTGATGTGCGGAAATTTAAGCTGATCTTAGACCGCAATTGGGATATCACGAACAACATTGAAATACACCGACTATCGTCAGATGGAATTTTAACTCATGAAGACATAGATGACCCAATCTTTGTGTTTCGAGGACAAGCTTATGAAATGAAGCCCGTTACGCCATCTATGCTTGATGCTGTTGCACTCAATCCTATCAATGATCTTGACTCTCTCGGTCCATATTGGCGATATTCTTATTTGTCGCCTCAGAACCTTGGATACAAATACATCCCTCAAGGTGAAGCCAGAATTACTCTGTCATCCGATACTATTTCGTTATTCTATGGATCTTGGCTTACGTTTACTGGGCGGTTCAATGTAAAAGTTGACCACGGAGTAGCATCTCGATTGTCCTTTTGGCAATCTTGGGAGGAGCGGGATTCCTCTAAGTCCTCTCACCTATCTTATAGCAGCATTCATGAGAAGAGAGCCGAGTCTGATAACTTGCCCTCCTCTTTTCCGGAAAGATCATGTCTTGCAGGTGTCAATGATCCATACCTTGAAAAATTCAACAGGATGATGAAACGAGACAGTATCGGAGATATGGATACTTCCGACGAAGATCTATATGATGCAGTGGGTAATATTGGGGGATGCCCGAAAACGCGGCGAGTGGCTTTAATTGGAGTGGCCACTGACTGCACCTACACTCGGCGGTTTGACAATAGCAGTGCAGTGCGAGAGGAAGTGATAAATGCAGTTAATCAGGCATCACAAGTCTATGAGAGAACATTTAACATATCACTTGGAATCATTTCTTTGGTCATCTCGGATGCAGTTTGCCCTCAAAATGCATCAGATAGTGCTTTATGGAATGCTAACTGCTCAAACGATTATTCTATTTCTAATCACCTGTCACAGTTCTCTCAGTGGAAAGGCGAAACGCGGGCAAATGATGGAACAGCTCTATGGACGTTACTTACAAGTTGCAGCTCCCCTCCGACAGTAGGACTGGCTTGGTTAGGAACGTTATGTACAAGCGGTACCTACTCCTATGGCGAATCTCATATCTCTAGTACAAGTGTTACTTCTAAGGTAGACGACCAATGGCTGGTCATGGCTCACGAATTTGGTCATACCTTTGGGGCAGTTCATGACTGTACGTCAAGCACTTGTGCTTCTGGAGCGGATCGCTCAAATTCTTGCTGTCCATCTAGTAGAAATTCTTGCAGTGATGGGTCAACCTCTTATATTATGAATCCCTCGACGTCTTCAGCCACTCAATTCAGCCCTTGTTCGCAAGGTAACATTTGTATGTCACTGGGGCGAGGAGCTGTCAATGGATCATGTCTAGTCGCTAATATTAACTTGAATCTCATTGAAGATGGCGTCTGTGGTAACGGCATTGTTGAAGATGGAGAAGAATGTGATTGCGGTGGAGAAGAAGGATGTCAAGGAAATACATGCTGCGACCCTTTGACTTGCAGGTTTACCGAAGGTTCCCAATGTGATGATTCAATGTCTTTATGCTGCTTGAACTGTCAATTTCGGTCCGAGGACACTGTCTGTCGTCCTTCTACAGGTCCTTGTGATACCGCCGAATACTGTACCGGTTCACAAGCAGAATGCCCTGCAGACTCTTTTGCTAGGGATGGTGAGACATGCGGCAATGGTTTACAGTGTGCCTCTGGACGGTGTACCTCTCGGGACGACCAGTGTCAGTCCATCATGCCGCGATTTGGACTTGGAAATACAACTAGGGCTTGTGATGAAGATAGGTGCACCCTTAGTTGCCTGAGCGGAAGAGGATCTGTTTGCTATTCTTTGGGACAGCCATTCTTAGATGGAACTCCCTGTATGGGTTCTGGTAGGTGTGTTGCTGGCGTATGTCAGGGAGGCGACAAAGTTGGGTCTTGGGTTAGGAGAAACAGGACTGTTGTTATTGTTATCGCTACTGTTTTGGGCTGTCTTGTCCTTGCTTGTCTGGCAGCTTTGGTAACAAGTTGCTGCCGTCGGTGTCGCCGAGCTCGAGAGGCTCCGAAGGAGCATGTATTTATGCCTCCCCAGCCTATGCAAGATCCTTATGCTTGGGGAAGATAAACACCCATTACGTGTATGATTATGATTATCGGCCGGAATTTTGTATTTTGTTAGAAGAACTGGATTTTATTTGCGTGGACTGTCCAGATTCGTAGAATAGTCTCAATAATACTCCTTTCATGTATTTTGCCCCATAATTTGAATAGTGTTGTCATGTTTTTATGGTGTCATTTCTACTTTCTCGCTGGACACATTACTACACTTATGTGACAATAGAGAGGAAGAGCAGATGTCACCGGTACTAAAATTTGTAACCCTTTGAGCTTTGTACGTCACAACGGTTCAGCATCATCTCATCTTCTCAGTCGTGGCCTAGGAATCATGAATAGAGATCGTCGGCCTCTAGGTACACTATTACCGGATTATTCGTTTCTTGATTCCGTGGCTATTATGACCATTTTGGCCGAAACTCCTCCTCTGGCTCTCTTTCTTATACGGACTGCTTATATTTTATTACTCTCGACCTCAGGATGGCCTTATAATGTAAGTCAATGTAATTATACTTCCTAATAAGCCAGCCGTCGTTTTCTCAGCCAAACAGTGATACTCCTATTGCGCCTCCCCACACAATTGCTGTTGCTGCTGCAGACTTTGTGATTTTCTGTTTGGCACACGTTTCATATCCATTTGAAGGCTTAGTCGTTGATTTCGCCTCAGCTATTCTAGCTTCTTCGCTTGCAGGGGGAGGTCCTGTGACTACATTTCATAACGCATCCTATGTCACGCTGGTGATCGAAACTTTACGCTTACTGACTCGTTTGTTCTCTGGGGCTTTGAACCCGAGGAACCTATTGGGGTCCTCTCTTGCTAGATTCGGCGCGCAGTCTTATTCAGACAGCGCTGATGCCCCGAATTCTGATGCCTCCATGTATCCTGCGTTTCCTTCGAAACCTTACGCTCGACACATTTCTGCTTACGACAGTGCTTATGCTCCTTTTTTTTCTACCCGCTATAAGACACCACCAGTAGCAGATTCCATTCTGTCGACGCTGTCCCTAATAGCTGAACTCTTGTCTGTTCACGCTGTCGGTTATGCACTAATTCTCTATATCCGAAGAGCTTTCTTTGAAGACGCACCAGATTTAGATGCCGATGAATCTCCTCGAAGAAGAGCGAGGAAGTTTTATGCAAGGCTACAGCAGCCTCTCTGGTCTCTAATTGCGTCAGCGAAAGTTTATACTTCTCGCCGCAATCTGCTACCGCCCCTTCCTTCTCCGTCTGATTTATTTTGCTGCCTTCGTCTAGTTAATCAGGATCAAGTTGTCTTTGAAGTTGCTGCCCCAGGACGTCCCGACCTTAGTGATGACGATCTTGCGGTCAGAGTGAACTCTATTCTCTGGCCTCAAGTCACTATTCACAGAGTAGCAGGACAGAGAGGTGGACAGGGCGTGACGCTGTCAAAAAGGAGGCTTCATAAGCATCAGCGGTTACCGATCGATGAGCCGATTGGTAACGACGACGAGACGCTTGTCGTGGTATCGGGTTTGGCTCCTCAGACGGAATATTCCTTGGAAGTCTTACGCTTGCTTCCTAACTCTTCCGAAACTGTGTATTCAGTATCTATCTCAACACCTTCTCCGGTTGCCGGACTAAGCGTCCCAGCCAGACCATTATCTCCCACAACCACTTTACTAGATGCTTTAGCAACTGCGAGTAATCAAGTGAGCAAACAGAAGGAAGCGGTCCGCCTAGCCAAGAGAGAAGGATCGAAACGCGTGAGTAGTCTTCGGGCTGAGTTGGATGCGTCGAAACAAAAGGCAACGCGAGACGATCGAAAAGGTGATGAAAGAGCCTGGAGACGAGTGTTGGCTTTGCGAGAAGCTATACGGCAAACCGATGAAGATGTGGAAGAACTGCAAAGTGAGATCGGGTCTCTGCAAGTCGCGAAACTGGAATTGGGAGTCAAAAGGGACAACCGCCAGAAGATTTATCAAGAAAAGATGGCCAAGCTTGCGATGTATCAGCGGCAGTATGACGAAGCAGCATCTGAATTGAGAAAAGCGGAAAATGAAGCTAGCAATGCTGTTGCAGGTCTTGTCCAAAAAAGAGAACGGCTGCAAAGTAAGAGAAGTAAGACCCAGACCGATTACGATCGGGCTCTGGCTCGGCTGCGAGAGGCAGGGGCAGCTCATGTTCAGCGTCTACGCGAATTGCGGATTGAGAGGGATAAAGGTCGCACAAAGAACGCAAACGAGTTTGTAGACTCGATGAAGAAAATAGAGCGAGAGGTTGAGATTGTCCGGGAACGAACGCAGGTATTCTGGGATACGCTGAATCAAGAGCCAATTTCACTTGATGAGGCTGTAAAAGCCAGGGAAGCTGAGCTTGCTGGACAGGAAGCTGCCAGAGACTGAGAGACGTGAGGACCCAAAAATGCGAGGGCATGATGAGTATTAACGAGCATTACTAGCATTGGGTGAAAGTTGGATACGAAGGTAGAATGAGTTCGTTATGTACATGATGCAGAAAATTATCTTTTGACTTCGTCATTCCAGTGACGTTCCATTGATATGTCTAAACTGGCGTTCGTAATAAATAATGCTACTATATTGGTTCATTCCATCCGTCGCTTCTTCAGGCAGCTGCAAGCGATCTTGGACAGCTTTGCGTTGAGCACAATTATCTGGGCAAGCGATCTCGTTGACTTGGGCGACCCAGATCTGATGGTCGCGCACAGAAAAAAAGTCTTGCGCGGTGCAATGTAGGACTGCGATTGCTTCATCTAGAACGGGAATAGGTTTTGATGAAAAGGGGTACTTTGAGTGAGCCACAAGGGTGAAGGGATCGACGTTTGGCCCAGCTTGCCCGGCAAAATGACGACAGGCGGATACTGCCGCTTTCGATGGTGGCATGATATTGATGGCAAAATCCTTGTCTCTATCTAAGGCATCGGCAGTATGAGAAGGCACTCGGATATTGAACGACAAAAGAGGAAGAGAGGAGCCCGACACCGAAAGTGATGTTAGCGAAGAGATGGTCAAGCCCCGGTGACTCGGAGTGGTTAGCACAACGACAGGGGTAGGAAACCTGGCCATCGTATTCCTAAAGACGGTACTGAGGCCTTCCCCACCAGTGCAGAACCGGCGGATGGACAAGGTCATTGGGGGTAACACAAGTGGTGGAAACGTTTGACAACTTGTCGGGTCATCTTGTTCCCTACATCAATATCATCTGACTGTTTTCTCCAGCTATGACAGCTATGTACCTGATAGCTCTTATCTTTTTATAAACAGATTTTCCCACATAATGGAGATTAGTGTTCTTTTATCTTGATCCGCATTATTTTTACATTTACAAAGTAGCGTATCCATATTAATACTATCGCATGTTGTGATACTCTAGTACTTACCATAGACTGAGTAGCCCTTAAAGAGAACTCCTCTATTTTAAAGCGTGATCGGCGAGTGATCAAGATGAACAACCAGACTATCTCCAAGGGTGAGAGTAATCTATGAGTGAGATCTGCTGTGCTGTGATGGGATGAGTCATCCCACAAATAACGCTACGCGGGAACTTATAAGTTTCTGGGATTTTGTCTATCTCGGTAAGTTTCTTTTAGGACTGAGTAAATATGTCTTGGTCAACATGTTGTTTGTGATATGGCTGATATCAGTGTACATTAGCTTCTCATTTGAGACTCTCTATAAGAGACTAATTTATATATCAGTAGTGCTGAACATGGTCTACTAAACATTTCCAGCTTCAGTTTCCGTAATCGACAATGTAGGAGTAACTGGTCCGAAAGAGACCGGTTGAGCTGCTCCGTCAGGAGTCTGGAGTTTGGAGTTTGGATGTACTGATAAAGTATGAGTAAGCATTACAAGTGAGAGTGTTTGGTAAGAAAGTTAGAATATGCACTTACCGAAGAGATTGACAGTGCCCGTGAAGCATAGTCGCTAAAGATAGATTTCGGGCCATCAATGTCTCTTTGGAGAGTTATTTTACGACTTTCTTCATTTTACGTGATCTCCATTGGTCGAACGAACGGCTCTGTCAATTCGCTTCTATAACAGACATGTTGCAAGGCTTGAATTAGGTAATAACAGCAATGACCTAGCAATAACCGAGTACAAGCTCGCACCTGGGGAATTCCAACGTCTTGTAAGGGCCTAAAGAGCATTGGCATCCGAAAGATGCCTACGATTCCGACACTCTCTAAAGCTGAACCGGAAAGTCGAGAGTCTCAATCTTCTCAGGAAAGACTAGATCATTCTGCTTTCTGACCTCATCCATGACTTCCATTACTACAAGAGATTCTTCGAGGCTTTCACATCGTCCTTCCTTACGGCCGTCACGCAATGCGCGAGCAACTTCATCAGCTTCCCAAAACATCCCGTGACCTTCGCCTTCGGCATTGTGGCCGTCGAATCCGTTATACCAGTCACTACCTTTGCCAGGACCAGGTTGGGGCCAATGTTTGTCAACTACACTGCCATCCGTCATGATGAGCCGAGTCTTAGTCGGCCTGAAAGCCGGGAAGGAGACTTGGACTTCTCCTTTGTCGCCTTGGACTCGGATCGCTGGGCCAGCAGTTTCTTTTCCATCAGGGTCAGAGCTTGTGTAAAGGCCTGTCGTAGCATACGCATGAGCAGGACCGCCGTACTTTTCACTTCGGGGAAAGACCAGAAATACAGAAGTCATTCCGTCGACTCCTGTCGCAGAATATTTTGAAATGGCACTATGCACAATAGGAGGCTGACGGTCCTGCTCAGGTAAAGTATGATATAAACACTGGAAGACCCAAGTTAGAGAATAAATTCCTAGATCTAGCAAACAACCTCCCGCCAAGTCTGGAGAGACCATTCGATGGTCATTGGCAAAGGGCGTTTTAGGAATAAGGGAGTTATCCGCGTTTACACGATAGACTTTGCCCAACTTACCGGAAGTGATAAGCTCTCGGACGTAGATAGATAATGGAAAGTATCGAGTCCACACCGCTTCCATGAGAAACAAGTTCTTCTGTCTAGCAATCTCGATCAATTTCTTAGTCTGCTTGGCATTGGTGGTAAAGGCCTTCTCGCACAAGACATTCTTGTCTGCCTCTAATGCTAATCTCGCATTCTGGTAATGATGACTATGAGGAGTAGCAACATAAATGACGTCGATATTGGGGTCATTCACAAGTTCTGCATAAGATCCATAAGCCTGAGCATTGGGAGCTCCGACTTCTTTTAGAAAATTCTTTGCTCGCTCAACGCTGCTCGAACTGGCGGCAGCAACAAGCTCATGCTTGATATCGTCGACTCCACGAGTCTCAGGATCTACCAGCAGATCCTTTGAAAATGTGGTGGCAATTCCCCCTGTAGCTAATATTCCCCAACGAACTGTATATTTGCCCATTGCGTTATGATAGGAGAGTTGGTTGACTGTCTAAGATCTTTGGCTGAGCTTGCTGGCGCTTCGATAACTCTTTTAGGAAACCTTGATACATTGTTAAGATACTCTAAAAAAGAGCTAAATAGAACGAACTACTTGGACTTTACTATGCAGACGACCTTTCTTAATAAACAGTTAACCAATTGACTTAGTTTCACCCTCAGATTCATCATGTTTATGCAGCGTATACATGACGTCAAGGTGTGGAGGAGGACACCGCTAGGAAAAAAGACGAAATAACGATCATATAATGTATCACAGCCTTCATAAATGTTCAAACTTGAATAGCAAGCTTAAGAAAGTCGATACGATGATGTTTGGTCAAATTGTTTGCTTGTATGTATATTGGGTGAACCACGAGAGAATGGCAATGGCAGGTAGTCATACGAGATAGAAATATAAAGATTTACGAGGTAGACTTTTGAGAGGTAGACTTTTGCTTTTCTCGTTGAACCCATTCAACTTGAGCTATGGATACCACGATTTCTCCGCCTACCGACAGAGTCGTAACTGTAGAGTGAACAAATTGCCAACTGGTAACCATGTCAGTGTTCCCATGATGAAGATATGAAGGTTCCAGCCAAATTTTTTCAGTCTAGTCTACATAAGAATCCGTTCATTGACTTACCTCGGCAAGAAATCGACCGGATAAAGAGTAAGGCCCCATTCCAATGGCGGCTGGTGCGCAAGGTGTATGATGCCGATGCTAAAGAATTCGGGAAATTAGAACAGCTTGGACCATATAAACCAGTGTATAACAAGTCAGTTGGCAAGAGCCGAGTGTTCAAGGATATTCATAGATTTTCAAGGAAAGTTTTTCCCGGCTTAAAACCGTACAAGATCCCGGAAGAAGAGCGCTCAGATCTCAATAGAGATATTACCCATAACCCTTACGGTAAGACTCCCTTCAAAAGGATTCTAATGGTATAGCCAGAATGCTCATGATGCCCGTCAGACGAGATTGCCTCGCTGACACGACGTTCCCAAGGATGTTTTTACAGCGGTTCTCGGCGGTAAAAGATCCTGAGACCTTTCGTGAGACACGATTACCGTGGATTGTTCCGTATATGAGCGAGTTGGAAGGGAAGAATGATGGCAAGTCGGCTTATCTTAGCTTGAGTTATACCGAGATGAAGAAGATTACTCCTATGAGTCCAGGAGCGAAAAGAAGCTTCTTCTCTACTTTGAACCGAAACCCTAAATACTATAACCCTATAATAGTTCCTGGAACTACGAAACAGCATCCTTTTTGTATCTGGAGAGACGATATGCCATCCTTTATTTATCAAGAAGCGCGCCTTGCCTTGGGAAGATTCCTTGAAAAAGATCAGTGGAGGAAGTTGTCCTTTGTCCAGGGCCCTGATGATGTACCAGATGATAAAACCAATATCTCTGTGGTTCTATCCTTTGATGATCTTCCACTGGTGTCTGAACAGTCTGATCCAAGAACATGTCGCCCAATGCTGATCTATAACGCGAGGAAAGCCTTTTCGCCTCAATCATTTGAAAAATTACTGAAGCTTTTACCCAATAGACATCTATACCCCGTTGCTTTTCCTATGGTCAGTTGTAATCTTCGCTTTTCCTTCAATTTGTTTAAACTCGCACTCTATTCGGACTCCTTTCTGGCCGATCCTCGGTTGTCAAATGTGATCCGGCCTGAACTTCTGACTCTCAGGGACTGACTTACTTTCCTAGAACGTTCCTTCAGCCCTTGGAAAGTGAGTGTGTCTAGTTGGTGCATCAGCTACACTTCAGAATTATCGATTCTAAATGTCTCAATACGTTCTTGGAGCTTTTTTATATGTATCGACTTGTAAACTAGTTATGAAAGAAAGCATTGGCAACGTGTCTCAAATGAAAGTAGCGTGAAGTACTGTTACATCTTTTCTCTCGTCACGGGTCAAGTGCCCGCCCAATAAGCATTTCTCTCTTAAGAGCGGCATATTTTTTTTTGAAGCTCATACTGCATCGCTACAAAATTGGATCTTACTCTATTATTGAAGTAGTCTGGGATTGTGGGTTCGACATTCGAGTCTGATTGCGAACCTTTACAAGATGGAAGAGGGGTACTGGCTCACCGACATACCCGTATACAAGATTATAATTATTATATTATTATTGCTTTGTCTAGCAATTTACGTTGATTTGAGCAGGAATCCATTGAACGACGTACCCGGGCCCGAGATAACCAAGTATACTGGATGGTGGATCTGGTTCAAAACATGGAAAGAAGAAAGGAACGAGCTCGTTGATCGGCTGCACAAGACGTATGGTTCCATTGTCAGACTGGGACCTCATGAAGTAAGTATAGCCAACGGGAAAGTTATCCGAGACCTTTATGGTGCCAACTGGGACAAGCCCAAATTCTATAATTTCGCAAACTATGGCCGGTACAATGCGTTCAGTATGGTTTCTCGCTCGGCACATCTCCAGAGAAGAAAAATGATGACCCAATTATATACAAAGTCAAACGTGCAGTCCACGCTTGGGCCTTTGGTCGATAAGTACTCAGATTCTACATATAATATGATAAGCCAGGCTAAATCGTATGTCAACGTTCTTCGACTCTTTCAATGTATGGCAATGGACACTGTAACCGCTGTGCAGGTGGGATTCGACGAAGGATCATCCTTGCTTAAGGATCCTAGCCAGCGATGGGTGTTGGATGACTATGAAATCGTTCATACGCATGGCTGGTTCCAAACTTCATACATGGTTGGCTGGCCATCATGGCTAGTCAAATTGCTTAATCCTTATAATGCTGAAGTTGCCCGAGCGGGTGCAAAAGTAGATAACTGGATATTTGATCTTTGCAAAACGTCGACTAAGCAAAACCCTTGTCTTGCTGGAAAGCTTAAAGAAATGCACCTGGATGATCTTGATGCTGCTTCGGAAGCCCATGACCATATCTCGGCCGGACATGAGACGACAGCAGTTGCCCTAAGTTATCTTGTCTATATGCTTAGTGCGAAGCCAACTATACAGAATAGATTGCGGCAAGAGTTGCACCATGGACTGCCTTCATTTGGATCCATATCGCCAAAAAAAGTTGATCGATTGCCTTATCTCCACGGTGTGATGATGGAAACCCTTCGTCTTTTTGCTCCCATTCCCGCATCTGAACCAAGAATTGTCCCGGATTCAGGTTATACGTTCTGGTCAGACTCCTCTATAAAACGAGCCTACTTTCTTCCTCCCAAAGCCATAGCATCGTGTCAGCCTTATACTCTTCACCGAGATCCCACCATCTATCCCGAACCTGAAGAGTTCATTCCCGAGCGATGGGACCCCTCAAACTCTTTACTACCTCTTATGAATCGGAACTTTATGGCATTTGGCTCTGGAGTTCGAATGTGTATTGGCATGAATCTTGCAATCCAGGAAATCAAAATGATCACGAGCAAGATCTACTATAATTTTAACTCGGCTATTCCGCAGGACTATACTCCAGATATGATTGCACCGGCTGATCGATATACAATCACTTGTCGTGCGAATAAGGTTAACATTCTATTTTCTCCGACCTAGGATGCAAGTTACTACAGGTTCAATATGGTGAGTCCTTATTAGTATTACTCTTAGATTTAAATTGTTCTCGAGACTCATTTCTCACTCACTCTATCTTTTACCCTCATAGATAGATCAGTTCTCATCTTGAGTGCTTGTCTGCTCGTCTATGTCACGTCGAGGATGGACGTCAACGATCATATCCATGAGTGTCTTTTAAGTCTCTATGCTATTCCTTGTGCTGGCTATATGAGCCAGTTGTATGAGCATCATTATGAATTCCTTGCAGACATATTGAACTGAAAGATTAAATAGGCCGGTATGAGATAGAGAAGATCTGTATCTATATTGGGAATATTTCATTTTCAATTATGAACCAATCTCATTGGATAAGCTCTCCTGGTCAGGACTTTTCCGCAGAGATTCGCCTTCTCAGCAATTTAATGGTTTCAAGATGATAAGGGTCGATCCGCGGCTTGCCATTGGACAGTGAATTGCTTGTAAATCTGAGTCCCTTTCTGATCAGATAACGTGTCGTATCCTGTCCATGGCAGGTAAGACTCAAGAACAATAAAAAGAAGCCTTTTATTATGGCATCTTCCAGCCTCTTCCACAAACCAAAATGAACGAGGAAATTGCAGAAATTCTTCTTGTCCAACTTTCAGCCTCCTCTCGCAAGACACTCTTCTCGAGAGCGTCTTGCTAATCATGCTACTATAACAGGTAGAAGCTGGATTTTACGATCTGATATGTATCATTTCTTAGGGAAATCAAGTTGAGACTATGTTATTATGTGTTGTAACCTAGCACGATCTTCTGCCCTGAACCTTATCTTAAGCTCGAGCTTCAACATGACCTGCTTATTCGTACCATATGATGTTGCACTCCAGGCTTCACAAGAATTATTTCTCTGACTAATTCGATATAAATCGATTTCATTCTCTATGTCAATACAATAAAATACAAATGCCAATACCAACACCATCTTCAAATTATCGTAATCGTAAAGGTAGCCCGTATACCACCGGAGCCGAGCCGTTAAGATACTTGAGCGTACATTGCTCTCGAGAGCGCGCCAGTGCCAGGGCTATATCGATCCCGACCTTCTTTTCATCAAATAGCCCCCATTCATGCAGTAGTCTCATGCCAAGGCGGTCGGTGTCATCTCCTGTTACGTCCCACAGTGTGGCCACGATAGACGGAGACCCTCCTCTCAGATAGGCAAACGGTGTACCGAATGGATCATAGTTGCCTGCTGTGTGAAGAAGACCCGAGCTGCATCCAAATAACAAGGCCGTAGCACATTCATCCAGTTTCATGATTGAAGAGAGAGGGAGATATCTCTCTCCTCCGCCATGGCCCATATAGATGAAGAGATCGCTCTCAAGAAATTTAGTCATTTCCATGACAGAAGGTTCCCTATTCACAACTCCCTCAAGGGGGGTTGAGCTGGTGTTAGTTAATCGAAACGTTGGATCCTACCTTAAAACATCCTCGAAAAGAGCCTGACACTGAGGGAGGTCACTCCCAGCGTTAAGAACATAACCTCCTGTGATACTTTTCATCTTTCGCTCAGGAAACCTCTTCAACAGTGAAGCTAAGACTTGAAACGAAGGTACTCGACTGACAGAGCGATTATGAAGACAAGAGATACTCTCCCACGGAAACATCTGTACACTCTTGTCAAGAATCAACACCACAGTCTGACTGCCATTACATGTACCTTCGCGGGCGACACTTTGGAAAAACCCCCGAAGGCATTCTTCTATATCCACAATTAAAAGGTCGATGTCAATTTCATCATAGGCATTGCACACACCATGGAACTGGAAAATGTCCAGGATGTAATATATAAGATCCTCTAGCGACTCACTAATATCTTTGTCATTAGGATCTCCCAGGCCTACGAGGACTTCGAAGACGTGAGGGTCAATCACCATCTTGGGGTCTGAATGCTTTCTTCCTCGAGCTTGGGACGATGGCATGTGCTTATGAAACACATTCAACAATTTGGTATAGAGTTCTGCGTATTGAGACGACTCAGTGGAGTACCACCGACCAAAAATGCTTTTAAATCCCCCAATCCAACAGTTCTCTATATTTTCTATCAAGTCTCCCAATCGCTTATCTAAGGATATTCTCGCCTTCCACCACTTCGCCCTGCCCGTCTTGTCGTTTGACTTCTTTTCCTTTTCTATTAAATCCTTTGATATCTTCGCAGTGGAATGAACAGCAGCAACTATGTCTTTCAGTTCCTCGACTCCCTGTGAGAAGGTAAATTGCACTTCATCTAATTCTCGGCTAGCATGTCTATTCAAGGGCAATCGCACCAGAAATGGTTGCTCTTTGGCTTCAAAGCGACTGAGAATCAAATCTCCAGAATCATCGCACAGAGATATCGAAACAGCGATCCAATCCTTGGGAAGAATGTCAATATATAAGCGGCGAAAATCTGTGACTTGTGTCCCAAATGGCAACTCGGACTCCATCAATGGATCGGAAGCATTCTTCTCCGGGATTTTAGCTGCCCTTAATGACCATGTCCGTGACAGTTCCTGGGCAAAAATTGAACCAAGAGAAAGTTCCATTAATTCATCCAAGTCAATAGAATTCAAAAGGCTTATTATTCGGTTGAATCTTTGGGACGCTCGACGAAAATCAGCACAAGTCAGTATCTGCCATTTTTCAGGATAACAGCTTGAAATCAACTCCTTTGCTTGTGTCAGCTGCATAATAGTTAGCATCATTGTCTTCGGTCTCTTGGGGTTTCGCTTTCCAGAACAATGGACTGATTTGGAATCATCATATGGAAAAGCACTAGGGAAGGACAGAGCTGATTCTTGAATAACACCATATAAAGCATCCAATGACAGATTAGAATACGCTCTTAAAAGAGTTATCTGAGCCGCCTCATTCTTTCCCTTCAGTTCAATCTGATCGTCTCCTGCTCCTTTGACCAAGAGATCCTGAACAACGTCCAAAGCCTGATCGTACGATCCGTTGTTGACATGCATTTTAGTTTGTTCAAGCAATAGATGGCATATACATCTTCGAAAGGGCCAACATAATTGAGCTTTTTCACTTGTAACCCATTTCTTTCCTGCTTTCTGTCTGGCATCCTTTTCTGTGAGCATTAGTTCGTTAAATTTTAGAGACATATCTTGTGCCAAGTTGGAATTTCCTCTATCGAGCTCATATATCTTATCAATCATTTTCTGACTAAACTCCATGGCTTCATGTTGCTTACCGCTAGCGATATCAAACTGAATTTGGAACAAAACAAACGGAAGCAGATCAATATTAATTCCATTATTCATGCTGTAACATGTAAAATGGATGCTATATTTTTCATGGATCACTTTGGCGTTCTCTAGATCATCTTTTTGGATCAAAAAGCAGCCAAAGCGTCCGTAAGCTTCAAATTCCATCTCCTGATTTGTCCATGGTAATGTGAAAACACGTTCATAGCACTTCTCTGCATATATAAATGTCCCTATCGCTTCGTAGAGTTCTGCAAGGAGCAGGTGTAGAGAGCGAATTTGGGCCAGGTAATAAGATGTTCCGCCGCGAAGTGGTGACGACTGTTCTATAGGAACTTTTCCTAGAAGAGAATAAAACGTCGTCATGCTGGCACTTATGCTAGTAATACCGTATTCGTAGTGTCCCTCTAGTCGAAAAAGAAGACCTTCAACTTTCTTTAGCAAACCTAGCAAACTCAATAATGAAGTCTTCGCACTATGGCGCTTGGGTTTCATCTGCGACAAATATTCATACTCCTGTGAGCTTCTCTGAAAGGTTCGTTTAGCTGCAGATAGATCATTCATATCTATAAGCAGCTGAGCCTCCAACAAGCCTTTGTAGACCAACATAGCCTGATATTCATATATTGCTTCACTCTTCGGATGTGCACTTTTAATTCGTTCCAATGCTTTGGCAGCCAAACACTGCTTTCTCTCACAGTCGCAAAGATGCAAAAGAGTCATAAAGTCTTTGGTTGAGTTATAGCTATTCTCCAAGATATTACCCAGGGTATTAAACATTCGCTGATTATATAAATAATCACAAAATTGCTCCCGTAAAGCTTTTATCCATCCTTTGGACGATGACGGTATATACTTGTCTATTTTCTTGCTCAACTGAATTGCTTGAGAAAGACACCGGGGTTTATCATAGTGAACACAAAATACAAAGGCAGCAGCGAATTGTAACATATACTCATCCAAGCTTTTATTATTTGGTTTTTGATGAAGAAATCTCTCGACAGTAGCCCGCGCTCCAACAAGTAGACAAAGATTCCCACAGGTTCTTGCTTCATCGGGCAATATTTTTTCCGAGACTGACTCTTTAACGAGGAGCCGAATACAAGACTCAACGTACGCCAAAGAGTTGACCCCTGAACTCCTCTTCACTTGCTCAAAATAAGTTTGAGCAAATTCCGACAAGGCAGAAGACGAGTGTAGAAGATATTCTAAAATTTCCGACAACACACTGTCCAGTGATCGAGAAGGAATTATAGACATCATCCCGGAAAAGTTATCTAAAGATGATGTATTGTTGGCTAGCCCCGTTATATACCTGCCTATGACTTCCCTCATCTTTTCCGATGTGAGACTTTTATTAAAAATGATTCTGAGAGTATCTTGAGCTTCATCATATTGGTCATTCTTCATGTAAGCTTCGATCAACTTATTCAGTTTCATCAGTCGGTAAGGGTCTTGAGCCACAGGTATGTTGCACGATCTCCTCCAAGAATCGATCGCTCTATCATAATCATGACTCTTGTAATAGATCAGACCCGCATTGTAGTATACATTACATAGCAAACGTGAACTAATAGAATTACCACCTCCTATGATTTTCTCGAGATCATTGAGAATGGCCTGAAAAGATGCAAATTCCTCTTGCGTGATAGAGCATGCAATAGGAGACAGGGTATACAAGTAATCATGTAATGGCTTTATCAATTGGTCTGGTGCAAGAGGGAAAAGTACCTCAAAAAAAAGACATAGGTTTTCGAGGATGCTCTGTCGGATCAAGCCTGACAGAGAGGCGCCTGACCTGTTAAGATATTCACAAATGTCTTTAATAGCATCGACAAGGCCAAATACACTTTCTGGAATACTATTGACTTGATGAGAAAGGCCCTTAATCAGTTTTCTCAACATCGTCAGGCCTTCAGAATTGAAAATCGTTTTTTCGCCGGATTTCGATAAAAGAGATAACAATACAACCCTTAGATTTTCGATCGTATATTCAAGCTGATCTTGCTGGTCATTTGCGTTACCAGCCAAGTACTTAGACCATCCACGGGCATCTGATTCGTAATATTGTTTAAAATAAAGGGCCGTTTCTTCTGCGAGAATACGATCAGCAATCATTAAGTGGTCACAAAGTCGTGCAATACTTCTAGGTATCTCGTCATCGCATTCTAAAACTGGACTCTTCTCATTACGAGTTGAGGAAATCGCAGGCAGTTTGGCATCTGTTTGATAAGTATGCTCTTTTTTTTTGCACAATCTGCTCAACATTGACAAGCACGACCTCCAGATCTCAATTTTGACAGCGTTATCGTGCCATGCTAAATAGAAGTTCAGGGCGACATCTGGAGATGTGCATAGTGAACTTATCAGGAAATTAATCCGATGAAGTGTCTCTTGTCCTGGATCTCGAGCCAGCTTTTTATACCAGTAACTTAGTCCTGACTTGTGCTTCATGCCTTCAATTAAAGTCTAGATGGTTATCATTAGTCTTCTGATGATTCTCACCTGCATCTCATCCATAGGCAATCCTTGGTGATAACAGTTTAGGGCTAAAAGCTGACATTTCACAACTAGTTCAACTGTCCTATCTGATAATTTACCGGTTACTGGGAAAACGAACACATTATCTGAGTCTTTACTATTGCTAGAACAATTTCCTCCTCGCGAAAGAAAATGCAGTATCCTCTGGCGTAGTAGTCTGGTATGTTTGAGAGCTTCTAGCGTCTAGATATTAGCTTCTTGTTCAAGTCCACTCCATACCAAGTTCTTTTCTAATAGTATTCGAGCATAACCTTCCCATCGGTACTCGGTCTCTAACGTGACCTTTTTCAAAGAATCGTCCAATTGGCTTATGACTTGAAAACAAGTATCAGATGCAGCTAATAACTGCGATTCATCTGTATTCTCTCGTTTATCGCCATTGCTGATCTTCTCAATGATCTTGTCTAGAATCTTGATAGCCAATATCCTCCTACAATCAAGACCTTTCGGTGTCTTAGGTAGTCGAATCTTTAATTTTTGGAGCAAGTCAGTTATTTCAACAATTGTCAGATCGCTTTCATTTCCCTTTCCCAGCTCTTTCCTCCGAGGCGCCATTAAAACCAGACACGCTCAGTTGAAGAGTAAACAATAACGCTGTTGTTGTCAAGAGCAACGCTGTCTTCTTGCTGTTTCAATGAATAAGAAGAAACCTGACTTATATACTATAGTCACTATTGATCCAAGGATCTGTTTTGAATTTTGAAAGTGGACTTCGGTAGTGTCTTTTATACTGTGAAGTTGTTTCTGTCAGATGATCTGTCAAAGTGATTCATCGGGGTAACCCATTCAGGAAGAGGGCTCCACCTGATGGTCAACTGACTATCTATGAAAAAATCAGTGTCCTAATGGTCTCAATTCATTGTTTGAAATTACTACTGGATGTCAAAGTAAGAATGGGAATATTTGTCTACTTTAACTAGCTTTCCCACAGATCTCTGATAGGAAATATATAGAGAATTTGTCTAACTAACAACTCATAAGTTGAATTTGTTTCAGTTTCAATTTCTGCACTTACATACCAGAGTCAGATGAAGCTCTTCATCTTAGCCGAACCTACTCCTGGGTCGTTGCAGTTGACGTCTTTGTCTGTTCATCAAGCCAGTTCAAGATTTCCTTATAGAAGATCTCCTTATTCTCAGGACCATCGATTCGCACTGAAGTCAGAAGATAACCTAGCATGACTTACATTCATGGTTCCCTCCGGGGACAGTGACAAGTGTCTTCTTGGAAATTGTAAGTGCGTCATAAAATTTCTTGGTTGACTCATAATGATTGACTAAATCGCTGTCTCCGTGGATAATAAAAAGAGGGCAATCGACAAATCGTGCGTAATTATCTTCTTTAAGTAGACCCTCACCCCGTTCAATCATACGGAGAAGACATCCAAGGACTGCGGAATGTTGCAGCACTTGGTCATCAAGGAACTTCTTTTGCTCCTCGACGTCTCGAGTCAGCGTTTCAGGCTTTAACTTGACTGTATATCGGACACCGGGAGTGCCTTTGGCCACATAACGCAACACTTTCCAAAGAATAGGATTAGGGCGGACATCAGGCTAAACATGATTAATCTCGGGGGAACTTGGTAGCTTACATGCGTCTCAATCTCAGGGGAAGAAGCAATGATGCCCGCAAGTTTATGGCGGTATGTTCCATGAACTCCATATGATAAAGCAATCCCGCCTCCCATGCTATGTCCAAAAAGAAATACTTTACCCTTGTAACCTCTGAATTCACTCTCAAGCATTAAATCGTCCTCATCATCGATCATCTCTTGAGTCGAGCTACCATAACTTCCCTTATCGCATTTTCCCCAGGTTTGTTGATCAAATAGTCGTACTCTATATCCCCTTATACAGAGTGTTTCAGCCAGCTCGGCGTATCTGCCTTTATGATCATCAAATCCTGATGTAAGGCTATTTCATACAATTATCACCCACCGTGCAAGACAACAATCCGTCCACGCTCGGTCCCTTCAGGAATCTGGCATTAAGAAAATAATCATGCCATTCTTACATATATTTGAGTCTCAAAAATGTGCTCGTTGAGAGGAATCTTTTCATCAATTATAGAGTATCCTGGCATAATGAAATGGACATGTATCCCCACAAACTGCCAACTTCCCCACTGAGTGTGATGTATCATGTAACGGCTTTCAGAATGTTACAACTAGGAAACTGTTATGGAGCAAGTGCAATCTGAACTTTATTTATCTAATTAACGCACATATCTATAGTATAATGAAAAGATGCAATATTACGACAAGATGTGATCCTATTCGAACTAAGGACCTCGGGAACTTTGTAGCCGACTCGTCGGCATGATCTCCTACCATGGCAACTATTCATACACCGACTGTGCTGTCTATGTCTCGATCCCTAACAGCAACAAATCGGCAGCCGAGCTGGAGATAGTTTGAGTACAGAGTAAAGGTAGTTGTAGAGACCTTAAATTCAGCAAGTTAGATCAAAGACAGAGCAATCTACATGGTCTCACACTGAGTCACACCAATGTGACGTGTAACGATTTTATATTCTCACCGTGGCATGACCCGTTGCTAGAAAGCGACGCTTTACAGCCGAGAATACCTTTTGTGGATAGGAGGTATTTTCACTAAGGACGGTCAGAGATGAATTATTACTTCATCTTGATCACAGAATATATATTCTCATTACGAACTCAAGCAGCGCCTTTAAATTTATTTGCTATCTCAAAGGCATGTCTTAGATCCTTCGCTACTCGAAAGATAAAGTAATCACCTCCAAATATATTTCTCAAGAATGAACTCAGTGCTGACGTGTATTTTTACATTCTTACAATGCTTTGTATACAAGAAAGCATCTGATTCCTGCTTTCTCGCCATGTAGATGCAAGAATAACAAACAAAGTTTCATACATGCATGTAAGAAGGAAAAATTGATGAGACCTGCAATCTAATTGCCAAGGCCTTCTCATATCTACTTGACGTTTAGGAAGCGTTGCTATTTTTCTCCAGTGCAACTACAAAAAAGCTGAGCCTCACTGGGAGGAATCAATCGAACTAGGCAATCATTACCAAACATACAATGGCCTGGTATAAATGCGGTGCATATTTTGGAAAGTGAGAACCAAACACAGAAATTCAACTAAGATGATAGCTGGTGCATTTATTCCATGGGATATGATCTTTCTCAGGTCAATTTTACTACCATTTCGCATCTTTATTATAGTTTTGCTGACATAAAACCAAATGGCCAGGTGGTCCTAAGTGATCCTTGGGCTGATTGCGTTCGTACGTCATCTCATACTGACTGACTTTCCAGGATCGGCCTATAACTGGATTGGGAGATGGTGACCTTAAAGGGAGTCTCGGACAATTGCACATGTACAAAGTCCAATATCGTCACTTGAAGACGTTGATTTCAGTCGGAGGATGGAGCTTTAAAGATCATTTTGCCGCAGGGATAGTCACTGTTGAGAAAAGATCACTCTTTGTTGACTCTGTGATCGATTTGATAGATAACTACGGATTGGATGGAATTGATCTGGATTGGGAGTACCCCCAAAACTATCAACAAATGGTCTCGTACTCGGAATTAGCTAAATTGATGAGGTTGAAGTTAGACGAACATGCTAGGAAGAAATACCCCACAGGAACAAAGTTTATACTGACTATGGCATGTCCCGCGGATCAGTTTCACGCTCGCTATTATGATATTCAGACGCTCGACAAGGCAGTAGATATCTGGAACATTATGACCTATGACTTTGGTGGCGCGTGGTCTGAAATGACTTCACACCAAGCCAACCTCTACGGTATCTCTGGCGATACACAGTCAGTGGCTTCATCCATTGAATTTTATAAACAAAAGACCATCTTGCCAGATAAACTCTTAATGGGGATTCCATTGTACGGCCGCGGATACAGCAATACCAAGGACAAGATTCCGAGCCCATTTGACGGAACCGGGAACGGGACCCTTGAGGAGGGTCTATGGGCCTATAAAGACCTTCCTCTCAGTAATTCGGTTTCACACTATGACAGCAGAAGAGTCGCCTCTTGGTGTTATAGTCCTGAGAAGCAACTTTTAATATCTTATGACAACTCGAAGTGCGTCGAAGAAAAGGCTAAGTATGTCGCCGACAATTATATTGGAGGAGGAGTCTTTTTTATGCTTGGTGAGGATAAGAAAGGTCGAGACTCTCTTATAGAGACATTCAGGAGTACCATCGCTCGGAGGTCCTTAAATCTCGACCGGACAAAAAACTGTATCACCTATAGATATAGCAAGTTTCCTAATATTCGAACTTCGAACACATCACCCTGATTCGTCATCCAGGTCAACCATTCTGTCTATGCTCTCTATATACTTTTGTATCTGATCACGACTAGGAACCGATTCTGATTGCTCGATGGCCTTTTCAACATGCTCCATATTTATATTTATGTCGGCTATTATTGCTCGGATTTTTTTTTGTAGATCTGCAGATTGCTTCTGTAAATCGACAATCTCTTTCTGGGCTTCGCTTTCAGCGCAAGCAAGATATTCAAGCTCTGTCTTCTTAATTGGAACCAAATGTCCCTGCAGAATCATCTCTGGCGTAAGATCGTTCACCATGATAGGCTCATGACCTTGTTTCTTCCTTTGTTGAGCACCTTTCAGTATCTTATCCAGGTCTTCAAGCTTTGACTTAACATCTCTTTCTAACAGAATGGCATCGAATTCTTTCTAAGATTGTTAGAATACAATATTTAGTTTCATACTATAGATGATTGCCGCCAAAATTCGGACACTTGTCGAATCACTTCTCTGAGAATTTGCTCGCCTTTAGGATTTTCACTCAGCCAAGGATAACACTGGACCAAATTTTCGTAGGACAATTGATCGAGGGTTGCATCTAGACTCCTTAGGAAGACCTGACGAAGCCGTGTATACCGTACTGATTTATCTGGCGGTCCGTCATCCATTCCGACCGATATTGTGGAACGCGCTGTTAGGAAGGTTTTACGCGGCGGCCGGGTAAGCTCTGTTCTTCCGCAGTTCTATCAATGAGTTCATTATAGATGATTCAAAGGTGAACACGGTGCTAATTGAAATTTTCTTGCGACTAATCATGATACTCATCGAGAAGGCCAATAAAGCATGAGTGTGTACTCTACAGGCGTACCTATGGACGAACTGAAATGATGACCAATTCCTGTAGACAGCGCGAAAAGACAGTTTTGAGATAAGTGTTCAACGAATAATTTGTGTGAATAACGAAAGGATTGCAATTTAAAGAAAATAGAGATCTTTTGGGACACTGGATGCTGAGATTTATCAAATCAAGTGAAGTTACCGTCCACTAAACTGTAGGGTCCGAATAACACCCTGAAGATTATAAACATGATCTGCAAGATAATCCAATAAAGTCGGACTTAGCAGCTTGTCATTCTAGATAAGTATTGATCGAAGTCCCTGCATGGGAGAGGAAAGAGTAGTTTCTGAGAAGCATAGCTATTAGAGTTTCACAGTATCAACAGTGCAACTAGTTCTAGGCTTGGTATGAGAAGGCGGCTTCAGCTCAAAGGTCTGATCGCTTTTGTCATAGCATTATAGAAGGCATATTCCACAATGAAGAGAAAATTCATTATAAACTGCACATATCGTCCACTGATTGACTATATAGGCAGTACTTTACCACAGGCACATGTGAGATGTCAAATAGCCGTCGAGTTTGTAATAGCGACTAAATAGCGACAAGTCACCTGTGCCACACACAACACGACGTTACCGAAGACTTGACAGAAGCACGAGGACATCGAGAAGTGCGCAAAGCAACCAAAATTTTCCCGCATCGACATATGGAAAATTGAGCCAGAAAGGAAAAAAGTAGATATCATAACATAAGAGAGTATAAGATCAGTCAGTCGACCCTTGAAGATGGAGGATCAATTTGAACAGGCTGTCGACATTGCGCTTCAAGGTCAAGGAGATACTGCTTTGAAACAACAAGTGAGCAGAGTAACGGATAATAAACTGATTATTAGGCGATTGAATTCTGTAATCAAGTTCGATCATCGAGCGATGGGTGGCAAATATGTCTTCGGATATTCCTGACTGGGTCAAAGAGGTAAGCAGTTACTGTTTTGGGTGGTACTAATAGGAGATCCGATGCGTCAAGATTTTATTCCTTGCAGGTAATTGATAGTTATATAAAGTCTACAGAGAATGAAGAGTCATTAGTTTTTCTCAAGAATCAAATCATGGAGTATGTTCGATACTTATGCGATCCGAATAGTGATCAAGGCCCTGATCAACCTTTTCTGAGGAATAAGTTAGCGCAAGTGATCACTAGTTTATTCTTAAGGTTATACTGTCAAAATTGGAATAGCTTTTTTGATGATATTCTATCATTGACTGGCCTTCGTGGTATGAGCTATGATAATAAGCATGCTGTCGACCTGTATCTTAGAATTCTGATTGAAATTCATGAAGAGATAGGAGACCAGCTGTTGACTCGGAATTCGGATGAAATTAAACGTAACAACTCCATCAAAGACTATATTCGTCTTCACGACATGGCGAAGTTATCTACCTCATGGATGGAAGTTTTAAACGTATGGACAAATACAATGGAAGTAACTGAGATACCTGAAAATACTCTACGGGTGATCGGTTCATGGATTTCCTGGATAGATATTATTCTGGTTGTCAATCCTCAATTTATGTCGCTAATATTTGGACTATTGGCTCGACCTGACCTAAGAAATCAAGCCGCCGAGGCACTATGTGAGATAATCTCTAAGAAGATGAAGCCATCTTCGAAACTGGAAATGATAACTTTGCTGAATTTAACTGATATAATCAACCGGTTGGATACTGGATCTGATTTGGAATTCGATGAACAAATAGCAAAATTGTGTAATGCTGTCGCCATGGAATTAACTCGGATTCTTAGTGATGACTCAATAACAGCTCAAGAACGATCGTTATCTGAAAGTCAGCTACAGGCATTGTTTTACCATGTCTTGACTTTCTTGTCTAATGAATACGATGACACGTCCTCCCAAGTCTTCCCTTGCATCTCGGAATATCTTTCTTTTCTCAAGAAGGTACCTAAATCAGACAGCACTTTGTCGAACGAGCGGCGGAAAATGTTGGCCAGCTTGCTTTCCACTATAATAATAAAGATGAAATATGATGATTCTACGGACTGGTCCGGTGGAGATGATGAGTCTGAGACGGAGTTTCTTGATTTCAGATCGAAATTACGAACCTTTCAAGATCAAATTGTAGCTATCGATCAAGATCTTTTTGTTGATGGCATATGCACTGTTATAGAGAATTCCTTGGATTCTGCTCAGGCTCATTCTAATTGGAGAGATACAGAATTAGGACTCTATGAGCTCTGGGCTTATGGAGAGGCTTTAAAATCATTAGGTTTGTTGAGTAATATGACCAAGGATCCACCTAGCGCTCCTGTTGCAAGACTCATCGAGCTGTTGGTAAAAATGATCAATCATGATATGTCTGCTTGGAATCATCCCGCACTTCAAATCCTCGTCTTGGAAATGGCTGTGCGACATTATATTTTATTTGAAATTCAGCCTCATCTTGCTTCTAGAATGTTAGAAGTTTTCGTTTCCCCTTTTGGAATACATAGCTCTAATCAGAACGTTAGACTTCGCGCTTGGTATCTCTTCTATCGGTTTGTCAGACATATCAGGCTTTTGATTTCTCAACCATTCATAGAGACAATTTTATCTGCTCTTTCCGATCTTCTTCCCATTAACGCTCAGTTACCAAAGTCTGATTCTGGCTCTGATGCCGATTTCTCAGAGGATCATGTCGAGAGTACATTTGAAAGTCAGCTTTATCTATATGAGACCTCAGGATACCTTATTGCTCTAGAAAGAACTTCTCAGGGAGAGAATAATCCTCAGGCTCAGATACCTTTAATAAGGACTATTTTCTCTGTCGTTTATGGGGACATGGAGTGTTATTTTTCTCAGGCTAAGAATGAACCTTTGGCAGCCCTTCATGTCCACCACGACATCATGGCTTTGGGAACATTCGCCAGGGGATATGCTGATGGGTGTCTTATGCCAGTCGACCCTGCTGTCTCTCGGGAGTTTGTGAATGCTAGTGAAGCTATTTTGGTGGCTTTGGAAGCTTTAGCGAATGTTCCCAATATTCGTGAGGCTTCTCGGTTCTCCTTTGCTAGGCTTCTTCAGGCTGTTAAGCAAGAAATCTTACCGCTTATTCCTAGACTAATCACAATTCTATTGAGCTCAGTCACTGATAGAGAATTGATTGATTTCTTTGGGTTCCTTGGACAGTTAATTCATTTGTATAAAAATGAGCCCGAGATGAAGAATGTGATTGCTGAAGTGCTTGAGCCTCTATTAGGTCGACTTTCCAATGTCACGAATGAACAATCTCAAGGCTCGACTGATATTGAGATCCTCAAGACCGACGCGAAGCGAAGCTACATATCATTTTTATTGAATATTGTTGGAAATAATATGGAGACGTTATTCTTCATACGAAATGACACCAGTCTCTTGCAAGAGATTCTCAAGAGTATTGTGATCTATTCGTCTGATTTTTCTGATATTGCGGGTCAAAAGTTAGCTTTTGCATTACTGGGGAGGTTGATTACGAATTTGAGCGGTGAAAAACAGATGGCCAAGGAGGTACCATGGTTGGACCAGTTCATAATTGTCGAAGCATCAAGAGTCGGATGGGAAGTTGCTATGAAACCGGACTTTAATTTGTCGGACGGACAGAGCAAGCTGCTCTTGGGAGAGATAGCTTTCGTTCAGAAAGCTATTTATGCCTGGGCAGGGTCGCAGTTCAGTGGATACTTGGGAGAAATATTTTTTCCTAGTATTAATTGTCCTGGAGATGCGTCACGCGAATACATTACAGCGTTAGAAGGATTGGAGATTAAGGCGTTCAAAAACTTCTTTCAGGTAAGAGAGTTATCACAGGATTAAACTAACTACAGAATTTCATTAGAGAACACACAGGCAAATGAAAAAAGGTTTCAATGTCAATGAACCCTGTATAATATAATTTCTGCATGTTGCAGTTTACGAGGAATGTCAACGGCAGCTTCTGTTTATATAGTAACTCATATGACTAGTGCTAATGTGTGTAAGAGCGCTTCTGTAAGGTTAAAGCATGATCCATGAAGTGCTATATGACTGTTCTGCTTTTCGCTCTCGGATAGCAATGCCTGCCAGTTTCCAGGCTAGCGGAAAAGACAAGACGCGAAGCAATAGCGTTTGTGTTTCTTGGCCTTGCCAGGAGAGAGGGGGAGGGGGTTTTGAATTGTACTGCGGCACAACCACGAAGCCTTTCTGTTACTGATTTGACAGAGAGTGATGTCTGACTATATCTCTGAATCTCTTGAAGGACTGATTGTATGAATTATGTTGCGATATATTCTAATCTGTAGGATTTCGAAGGACAGAAGTTGGCCACTCATTTTACCATTTGGTTTGTGACAAGTTCAGTTGTACGGCGATTGCAAGAGGAAGAGGACTGATGGATAGATAATCTCTCTTATTATTGGACTGCTGAGTGGAAACGTCATTAATAGTTTTCGATCTTTCATTGCAATTGGATCGATTGCATTGTTAGTGGTAGTCCCTCCTTGGCCAATTTATCGAAAGCATAGCATTAAGTACCTCCCGATTGAATCTTAGACAATGAGTGCGTCATATCTAGGAATTGATCTATCGACGCAACAGATAAAGATTTGTGCGATAGATGAGTCGTTGAACTGTGTCTATGAGAAGCATGTACAGTTCTCCAAGGATCTTCCTAAATATGGAACTCATAATGGTGTTTATGTAGATGGAAACGAAGTCACTGCTCCAATTAGCATGTGGCTGGAGGCATTGGATTTGTTATTGGGTAAAATGAAAGACGATGGCTTTGATTTCTCGGCGGTGCAAGGGATTTCCGGGGCTTGTCAACAGCATGGATCTACTTTCTGGTCCAAAGAAGCCGAAGAATTGCTGCACTCGTTAAGGACGCCAGATTCAGCTAAGTATAACCTCTGTCAAATTCTCGGGAATCACGCTTTTGCCTATGATAAAAGCCCTAATTGGCAAGATCATTCTACAAAGCTAGAATGTGAAGCTTTGGAGCTAGTTGTCGGAGGGCCAGAGGCATTAGCTCAGATCACAGGCTCAAAAGGTCACCATCGATTCACTGGTCCTCAAATAATGAAGATCTGTAGAGGAGCACCTGAAATTTATTCTAACACAGCAAAGATATCCTTAATTTCTTCTTTTTTGGCATCTGTTTTTCTTGGAGGTTTTACTGCAATTGACATTTCTGATGCATGTGGAATGAATCTTTGGGATATTAGAAAGGGATGCTACAATCAGGACTTACTCGACACAGTTGCTGGTGGTACTAGAGAGGCAGGATTAGTGCTTGCGGAAAAATTAGGATTGCCAGAAACGGATGGGGGAAAAGTCTTGGGAAACATAGCTTCTTATTTCGTTTATAAGTATGGCTTCTCTTCTTTCTGTGCTATAATGCCTTTCACCGGTGATAACCCTGGGACTATATTAGCCACATTGCTCCGCCCTAATGATGCAATGATCTCTTTAGGTACTTCGACGACGCTATTGATCTCTACACCAGTGTATTTGCCCTCAGCTTATTATCATTTGTTCGACCATCCCACTACTCCTGGCCTTTACATGGGCATGTTATGTTATTGCAACGGTGCACTTGCTCGAGAGCAAGTACGAGATAAAATAAACTCTAAATATCCAACGAATCCCGAAAACTTGTGGGAGAAGTTCGATCAGCTTGCCCTTGCAACGCCGCCTTTATGTAAGACAGAAGAACATCCAGAACCAAAAATTGGGTACTATTTCCCATTATCAGAGATTATTCCGGATATGAGGCCAGGCATTTTCCGTTTTCACATTACCGAATCAGGAGTCATGGCTCAGACTAATGAAAGGTGGAAGCTTCCAGACGATGATGCTCGAGCTATTATTGAGAGCCAGGCTCTTAGTATTCGTATGAGAGTGCATCCTATGTTGGAAGATAGTGGTGGCCGCCCTCGACGTTTGCTTGTGGTTGGTGGTGGATCGAAGAATAAAGCTATCAGCGAAATCATGGGTGAAGTTCTGCAACCAACTCAAGGTCTATTTAGGCTTAACGTAGCTAATGCTTGTGCCATTGGGGCAGCTAACAAGGCTGCTTGGGGCTGTCTACGGGACGGCGAGACATTTGAGCAATTCCTTGAAAGCCGCCTGGGTACAAGAGGAATGGAAGATCTGACGAGCGATCGGACAGACAACAAAATACTCGATGACTTATATTCTGAAACTCTCGCGTTCTATGCAAAAGGCGAGGAGATTCTGTCCAATAGCAAAATTTCACAATGATTTCTAAGCTAGATCTGGTCCTCTAACTGAAAGATAGTATATCTGTCTTCGTAGCTATGGATATGAAATCAAGACGTGCATGACCATATCAACATGTATGTAGGAAAGACATAGCAAATAGGATTTCTTTTCCGTTTTCCGAATCGGATGATCTCATCATGTTTACCACGCTTAGGCGATTCGTCACATGCAGCGTCCCTTTGTGTGGGGAAATAGGCACAACGGGGGGCAAAAGGGGTGGGGGATGCGGCCATGTGATCGGACAGTATATGGCACCTCAGCCGAGTTCGGTTTATAAACTAAGGCTTCCCATAAAAATTTCTTCCCCAATGGCTCAACGTTTAAGACTGATATCGAATAACCTGGCAATGGAGAGCACGTCTGCTTACGAGGGGACGTTCTCAACAGCCACTGACCCTCCCAGGGCTTTAACGGAAGAGAGGAACAAAGCTTCATTCCCGATCCGAGAAATGACTGATTTCATTAATGGAGGAGAGAAGAAGACTGAGCAGAAGGAAAAGATTTGCACTGAGCTGGAGCGGGATCCGGCTTTTGCGAATGACAACTACTATGACGAAACTAAAGAACAACAAAGGGAATCGGCACTAAAGAAAATCGCCAGATTAGTTCCATATATATTGACTGAATCAGAGGGAGATTTTAGCTTGCGACTACGGATTGCAGGATTGGCGGATATGGGTGCTTTGACTCGTGTCGGAGTTCATTATGCTTTATTCCTCAATGCTATTAGAGGATCAGGAACACCTGAACAATTCAATTATTGGCTATCCCGTGGAGCGGCTACCTGTCAAGGAATCTATGGCTGTTTTGCCATGACTGAACTAGGCCACGGTTCTAATGTTGCTGGATTAGAGACTACCGCTGAATTTGATGTGAAACGTGACGAATTTATTATCAATACACCACATGTTGCAGCGACTAAATGGTGGATCGGCGGGGCTGCTCATACTGCTACTCATACAGTTTGCTTCGCTAGATTACTTATAGATGGGAAAGATTATGGGGTGAAATCATTTGTTGTTCCATTAAGAGATCCTAAGACCTATAAGCTCTGTCCTGGTATTGCCTTGGGAGATATTGGAAAGAAGATGGGACGAGATTCGATCGATAATGGTTGGATCCAATTCTCTCGAGTCCGCGTTCCTCGGTCTTATATGCTCATGAAACATACTAAAGTTAGCAGAGAAGGAAAAGTGACCGAACCTCCTCTCGCACAACTGGCCTATGGCGCTTTGATCACTGGACGGGTATCGATGGCAGCCGACAGTTCATTAGTAGGGCAGCGATTCCTCACCATTGCTCTTCGCTATGCTGCAGTGCGTCGTCAATTCTCGGCTCAAAAGTCGCAAAAGGAAACAAAATTGCTTGATTACCCCTACCATCAGCGGCGTCTAATTCCTTTATTAGCCCAAGTATTTGCTCATACATTTGCCTCAGATGAGATGCAAGCGCAATATCAAGCGTTGATCAAAAAACTTTCCAAGCTGAATTCCAAGTCGGATAAAGCACAAACCAAAGCTACGTTATCTGATCTTAAAGCAGTATTTGGCACCAGTGCTGGACTCAAGGCCTTCTCTACCTGGGAAGCTTCTCAAGTGATCGACGAATGTCGTCAGTCATGTGGCGGTCATGGATACTCAGATTACAATGGATTTGGCCGCGCTTACTCCGACTGGGTTGTCCAATGCACTTGGGAGGGCGATAATAATATTCTTTCTTTATCGTGTGGCCGATTTCTTATTCAGTCATACCTTGAAGCAGAACAAGGAGGGCAGTTACCTGATACTCTTGGCTTTTTACGAGACAAACATGACCCTTCTAGATTCAGACACAATTCTAGTAAAGCCTTAGATGATGAAGACGACCTGAGACAGGCTTGGACTACTGTCCAATATGCCACCATCAAGCGAGCGTCCGAGCTTTATAAGTCATATACAAAGAAAGGATTGTCCCAGGATGAGGCATTCGAGCAGGTCTCGCAGCAGCGCTTTTTAGCTGCGAAGATCCACATTCGCGGTTACATGGTTGAGCGATTTTGGGATCGAATCAATGAAGCACCTCCTTCATTGAAACCTGTGTTGGTGGACCTTGCTAAACTTTATTCCTTATGGTCTATCGAGCAGAATTCAGGTCTCTTCTTACAATCTCAGTACTACACTTCGGAGCAGATTGACTCCCTTTCGGTCCATGTTACAGAGTTCTGCTCTAGGGTGAGAGAACAGGCTGTCGCTTTGACAGATTCGTTCAACTGGAGCGACTTCTTTATTAACTCAGCCATCGGTAACTACGACGGCAATGTCTACGTCAACTACTTTAATAAAGTTAAGGCTCAGAATCCACCTCCTCCACAGGCACCTTATTATGAGACGCTTATTAAACCTTTTATCAGCCGAACTGATGCTACTGACGAGACTGATTTCAAGCTGAGCGACAATGAGTGATGGACGGACAGGGAGGGATGTTCTAGAAAAATCTAGAACTTATTTGAATCATTTGTTTTGCTGTAGACATTTGAATTTAGAATCGACAGTAATTGCACAAACGTATTATTTATCTTGAAAGAATATTCATAACATTCTAGAATATATCTGAGCACGATGCCTGATGCGTGACTTGTAACGGGGTGTGAAGTTTGAGCCGGGTAACCATTGGGGAAATTTCCACGACCTTCTTTATGATCTCTATATAAGAGGGCCATATCGCCCCGACGCACCGTATCTAAAAAAGACTGAAGACAACAATGTCATCTACAGAAACTGTCCCCGCTAATTCGGAATCGTTCGGTAAGTACTGTGCTCTCTGAAATGAGCTCATGAAGACAATACTAATTGATAGAATTCGTCGCTGAGATCTCTCAGCTGATGAGTCTCATCATCAACACTGTCTACTCCAATAAGGAAATCTTTCTTCGGGAGTTGATTTCAAACGCTTCGGACGCATTAGATAAGATCCGATATCAGTCATTGAGCGATAAGTCTGTTCTTGATACCGAGCCCAATCTTTATATCCGGATCACCCCCCATAAAGAACAGAAGATCCTTGAGATCCAAGATACTGGTATTGGTATGACAAAGGCTGATCTTATCAACAACCTTGGTACAATTGCCAAATCTGGTACTAAGGCCTTCATGGAGGCCCTTTCAGCTGGGGCCGATGTCTCCATGATCGGTCAATTTGGTGTCGGTTTCTACTCTCTTTTCTTGGTTGCCGACCGAGTGCAAGTCATCTCAAAACACAATGATGACGAACAGTACGTTTGGGAATCTGCTGCTGGTGGAAGATTCACGATCACTCTAGATACTGTGAACCCCCGATTGACTCGAGGTACGGTTATCCGACTGTTTATGAAAGATGATCAGTTGGAGTTCCTTGAGGAGAAGCGCATTAAGGATATTGTTAAGCGACACTCCGAATTCGTTGCTTATCCCATTGAGCTTGTCGTTACCAAGGAGGTTGAAAAGGATGTCCCTGTCGAGGAAGAGGAAACCAAGACTGAGGAGGACGAAGACAAGAAACCCAAGATTGAAGAAGTCAAGGATGAGGAAGAAGAGGAAAAGAAGGAAAAGACCAAGAAGGTTAAGGAAACTGTTACCGAGACCGAGGAACTCAACAAGACCAAGCCTTTATGGACTCGAAATCCCTCTGACATCACCCAAGAGGAGTATAATGCTTTCTACAAGTCCATCTCCAACGATTGGGAAGACCCTCTTGCTGTTAAACATTTCTCCGTCGAAGGTCAACTCGAATTCCGAGCTATCCTTTTTGTTCCCAAGCGTGCACCTTTTGATCTCTTTGAGTCAAAGAAAAAGAAGACTAACATCAAGCTCTATGTCCGCCGTGTCTTTATCACCGATGAGGCCGATGAACTCATCCCTGAATGGCTTGGTTTCATCAAGGGTGTCGTTGATTCTGAGGATTTACCCTTGAATTTGTCTCGTGAAATGCTTCAACAAAACAAGATCATGAAAGTCATTCGAAAGAACATTGTTAAGAAGTGCTTGGAAATGTTCAACGAAATTGCCGAAGACCATGACCTCTTTGACAAGTTTTACTCTGCTTTCTCCAAGAATATCAAGTTAGGTATTCACGAGGATACTCAGAACCGGAACACTCTTGCCAAATTACTCCGATACAAGTCTACCAAGAGTCTTGAGGAGGATACTTCGTTATCTGACTACGTCACCCGAATGAAGGAACACCAGAAGAACATTTACTACATCACTGGTGAGAGCCTTAAGGCTGTCGAGAAGTCTCCTTTCCTTGATGCCCCTAAGGCCAAGGACTTTGAAGTTCTTTTCATGGTCGATCCCATCGATGAGTATGCTATGACCCAACTCAAGGAATTTGAGGGTAAGAAACTGGTCGATATCACCAAGGATTACGAAATCGAGGAGACTCCCGAAGAGAAGGAACGCCGAGAGGCCGAAGAGAAGGAATTTGAGCCTCTTACCAAGTCTCTCAAGGAGATTCTTGGAGACAAAGTCGAAAAGGTCGTTGTTTCTGATAAGCTTGTTGATGCTCCTGCTGCCATTCGAACCGGTCAATTTGGCTGGTCTGCCAATATGGAGCGTATTATGAAGGCTCAAGCTCTCCGAGACACCAGCATGTCTTCCTACATGGCCTCTAAGAAGACTTTTGAAATCTCTCCCCGTTCTCCTATCATCAAGGAGCTTAAGAAGAAGGTCGAGACTGACGGCGCCAATGATCGCACTGTCAAGGATTTGACTACCTTGTTGTACGAGACTGCTCTGCTCACTTCTGGTTTCAGCTTGGATGAGCCCAACTCGTTTGCCGGTCGTATCTACCGACTTGTGTCTCTTGGTTTAGATATTGATGAGAATGCTGAAGCTGAGGCTGAGGCTGCTGCTTCTGCACCAGCCACCGAAGAGGTGCCTGCTGAATCTGCTATGGAAGAGGTCGATTAAAGATAGAGTAAAATATTTTGGCTACCAGTGAAATGAATGTATGATTTGTCTATAGGAAATAAATGGTAAGCTTCGTGTGAATTAATCTGTGTTTTCTGTGTCATACGTAGGCTTGAGTAGTAATGGACCAGGCAAGAGTCGCTTGCTGGGTTGGGGTGGTAACGGGTGTGCAGTAGCGAGGAAGAAATTTTTGCTATAACCACTTGTCGCCAGTTGAAGGCAGAACGGGGCGTTGGATAGTAATCGACCAGAAATTGAGCTTCCTGTGTACCATATATATATACCTTCATCGAATATGGTTTCTCATTCGTCTGTTGGAGCTAGTGGAGTTGACGCAGGGCCAGTCGCCGAAGGCGCTTCCGTACCCGAGACGGCATCTGAGCCTACAAAGGTCGAGGTTGGATGGATGTTTGTTGAGCAATACTATACGCATTTGAATAAAGAGCCCGAACGATTGCATGTGAGTTGATGGTCTGGATCAGACTGACAGTAGTGCTTCTATACCAAGCTTTCTACTATGTGCTACGGAGATGAAGGGGAGAGCGTTACTCCTTTGATTGGTCAAATTGTAAGTTGATTGGTTAATGATATGCGAGGCCATCGATAGAACTGCATTAAGATCTTGATGGGTGCATCATTTGGGACGAGCGACCAATGGGACAGTTCGCTCCTGTGTTGATCAAGATATTTTTGGAGTATCATTGGAATGATTGAGAGAGTTTTGAATATTGTTCTGAAAAACCCAAGGAAGATATGGACTAGATGTTTACCATTTTCAATATGGAGAGGTCGTCGTCTGCCTATTGGGACTACTAACAAATGGCTTAGTTCCTCTCTTTTATCCTTCATTTATTCATTTTCTTTTTGATCCTCCTTGGTCTTGCATATTTGTTTCCTAAGTGACTAATTATTAACGAGTAGGAAATCCACAAGAAAATCATGCAGCTTGACTTCCAAGACTGTAAGGTTTTGGTGTCAAACGTCGATTCTCAGCCCTCTGCGAATGGGGGTATTGTCATTCAAGTTCTTGGCGAGATGTCTAATAAAGGCCGTCCTTCCCAAAAGTTCGTCCAAACGTTCTTCTTGGCTCCGCAAGATCAAGGCTATTACGTTCTTAATGATATATTTCGTTTCCTTAAAGAGGATGTCTCTCCTGAATATGATGACGAGGCCATTCCAGCTTCAGTTTCTGCTCCTGCTCCGGCGTCTGCTCCTGCTCCGGCGTCTGAGCCTGCTCCGGCTCATGAAGTCAAACCGACTACTATTCAGCCTGGAGATGACTCATTATTTGCTGATAAAATTGAACCTAATGGTGTTCATGATGTAGCACCTTCAGAATCAGCTTCTACTAAAGCAGATGAAAGTGTCATCGAGGTTGAGACTTCTTCGCCCACCGAGCTCGAAGTTTCGAGTAAAAAGTCTATGGATAAGGAACAAATAGCTGAGCAAGGACCAAAGGATGTTGCTGCTGAGGAGTCGACTTCTGAAACATCGGTCAAGACGTCCTGGGCTGCTTTGGCCGCTAAGCGTGCTGGAAACAGGGCCCGAGCTTCTTCGGCTACTTCTGCTACTCCTGCTGTTTCAGAACCTGTTCAACTGCTTGCACCTCCAACCGAAAGTGCTCCCGGTAAAGATAATATTAAACAAGGGCAAGAGAATGTAAAGTCCAACGGGAACGCTGTTCAATCCAACGGTGAAGGCAAAAAGAAAAAGAAAGAGCTTTTCAACGTGAGTGAACTTCATTCGGCTTATATCAAGCATGTTAATAGTAACGTTAACGAGGCACTTTTGAAGAAGGCTTTGGAACAATTTGGTCCGCTGAAACATTTTGAAGTCCCGAAGGGAAAGAACTGTGCCTTTGTAGATTTTGCTGATGCGAGTGCTCTGAAGGCTGCTTTGAAGCACCACGACTTGGATGTCGGCAAATATAAGGTCGTTGTTGAGGAACGTCGTCGTGGGGGAGCCAAAAGTGGAGAGAAGAAGCATTTCAATAGAAATGGAAAAGAGTCGAAAGATAAGGAAGGGGGATTCATCCAGGCTGAGCGCCGGGGTGCTCGGAATGGGAGTGGAAATCCCGGGTATCGCAAGAAAACTGGAGCCAATGCAACTACCAACCGTCTCTCGGACTAGTTGCATTTTAGAAACGTACGCCGTGGTTCATGAGGAGTTTGTGGATTCAGGCATTTTTTTAGATTCTAAGGAAGGGCGCGATCCGTTAACGGGAGACCAAACGAAAGGTCTGCATCTTCTTTCGTATGGAGGGCAGAGGAGGAAAAAGTCTGTATTTGTTGGTTTGATGATGAGACGTTCGCCTGAGGTCTACGCCGCCTATGTGCAATGATATGAGATGACTAAGGGTTACAGGCTACTTTTAGCATAATGCTTGTCTGGATGGACCACGACGTAGAAATTCATTAATTTTGCCTCACTGTTATACAAATCATGGAGAGTGAGCAGCATCTCGCCCTTCGTTTCTTCTTTTGACCTTTCGTTCAACGTCAGATGAGGGTGATCGACTCGCAAAGTGTCTCCCACGAGGTTGGACTGGTGAAGGTTCATATTTTCGTCGGACTTGTCTGTTTATATAGCTTGGTAAGTCAGATCCATCTACACGGTGCCTTTGCGCAGGTGGGCCAGAACGACCACGTTCACTCTGCTCGTCACGGTCTGCTCGAGTATTTGATTTCCTCAGGTCTTCAGAACTACCACCTCGAAGAGGAGAAGCAGAACGAGCGGGGCTTCTTACCGGGGACTCAGATCCTGAGGAGTATCGAGAATATCGTGGCCGGGGTGAACGGGAACGGGAACGTGAACGGGAAAGAGACCCAGGAGAGGACAGCGAATTAGAAGCCCGATAATCATAATGCCTGCGCGGAGAACGGTAAGGAGAACGTGAATAGGTTGAGCGCTCAGAAGCAGAAGGAGACGGCGAATAACTGGGAGCCCGTCGATTTTGGTATCGTCTGGGAGAGGCACTTCGATCTGATCGAGGGTACTGAGAGTAGTAAGGTGATCGCGAATAAGAGCCCGATCGAGATCCAGATCGAGAGTTGGAAACTGAGTGGGAGTAAGAGCGCGAGCGGGAGTCTGAACGCGAGCGGGAATATGAACGCGATCTGGAGCTTGAAAACGACCCAGAGTAAGAGCGAGCCCTTCTCTTAGGAGAACGTCCTCGTTCGGAGTCTGATGGCGGGGGTTTAGCCATTTCTTCTTTAAGCCATTCTCTCATGTCATCTGTAACCGCTCCCAAGCCGATCGCAGTGAAATAATTGATGGCGAAGCGACAATCGCGAGCATTACTCTGCGGAAGGAGATTCCGCAAGAAGGGTTGTATTGACTCCAGATGTAGATGCTCGACGATTTTTGGGATCCCAATTTCCGTTTGTATGTCTTGAAAAATAACTTTGAGAAAGATGCGAGAAGACGACGTAGTCTCATCCTCGTTAAGATGGACGCAGTCAAAGACCGACCAAGAGAGAGCATCAGATGCTAATAAAAAGGCAAAGAAATGAGCAATATTGCGCAACTTGTTGGTCTCATAACGGTGGATAGTTTCGTAATAAGTTCTAAAGCCTTCCGCAAACCGTTCATTCCACTCTCGACTAAGGTGGCAGAATCGCTTTCCAATCAAGCCGTAAAATTTTGAGTAAATTTTCTCTTGGGAGCAGCATTCGATAATCATATTGACCAATTCGTTTTCGTGGCCGGGTGGAAGGTTCAGCTTATTGAGTTTATGACAAGCCTCCTCATAATCCATTGACGACATGATGGTGAGATAAATCGTCTTCCTAAGATTGATCAGTTCAGTATCGGTCATGTCTTTAATGACTAATTTTTCCTTTGTGTCGGCTGATTCGCCTTGTTTTTCTTCATCCTCGGAATCTTCTTCGTCCTCGTCCTCTTCGTCCTCAGCCCTGTCGCTGCCTTCTTCTTCACTATCGCCAAGGATCTCATGTTTGATCGCTTGGTACCGTTCTTCATTCTCTTGATACTCAGGATCAAACTTGAAAACATTCAGTTGATCTTCACTAGACAGTTCGTCATCTAATCCTATCATGTGAGTAATTTGGTCATCTTCCTCTATCAGGTCCAAGTCCGGGGATATGACTGGATTATCGGGATATCCGTCCTTTCTGATTTTAAATAAGACCTCAATCATATATTGAGTGCGTTTTTGAAGAGCTCCCTCATGAAGAATAGAACGGAACAACTCAAAGATCCCATTAGTTGCCAGTGAGCTGACCTGGGCAAGAAAAGCCCCTATTTCCTTCATGAATCCTACCGCAATTTCTACCGAATCATCCGTAGGTTTAGATAATAACAGCTGCACTAACTGTAAACCAATGATCTCATGAGCGACCTGATAGTTACACAAATGAGCCAGTAACATGCAACTACTTAGACAAATCGCTTTGTCATTTCGCCGGAAAGCCTTCCTGAATTGAATAATGAGCCTTGAAACCAGAAGTTCTCCAACCTGCGGCAACTTCGTATTCACTATCGCTACCAGACAAGCGTAAACTTTGGTGTACGGCAAACTTGCAGCTTGTGCTTTCATAATACTTCGACAAAAAAGCCCTTTACCTCGAATCAAGTTCTCCTGAAAGAGGTCTTGCACGATCTCTCGCATATTTGCCGCGTTTACCTTATTCACTAGCCCGTTGATGGCCTTTCGCAGATTATCCCACGCCAATCTTTGATATTCTCTACTTGACTTATCTTTTATTTGTGATTGCAAGGCTCGTAATTTAGCTGGTGGGATATATCTCCCGCCACTCCTCATATCCAGTAACCGTTCATACTCGGCCTTTGGATCAAATTCTTTCGGCTCAGCAGCTTGTCGACCTTCCATTTGTCGCCGCCGTTCCTCAGCACGTAGTGCGTCGACATCGGGAAGATTTCTGGGCCGGGATGTAGTCATGATGACCATGGAAAGATTTGTATCCATCTTGTTGTGGAGGCGCTACCGCGCGCTACGTGCTCATGTCGCACGACGATAACGACGTCTTTCTTACGACGAGATTACTGATCTTGATATTATGCTGCGCAAGTCTTACTAGAATGAGAATGCAAACTTCCTTGATTGTTATTTTCCAAAGTTTTCCTCTGTCGTAGATACATTCATTATCTTAGTCTCTGAGAATACTTTTGTGCGAGACTACATTGGAAAACACAAGAATATATTTAGATCTTTAAAAAGACAATAAAAGTGTCTAGACAATATACAGTAGATTCCTGTTCATACTTGCTGGATGAGTTGATATGATACAGCAATATTGTATCGGATAGAAGATAACTCGACCTTCCTCTGAGCTCGGTCTCATCCGGCCTATTCATTCACAAGATTGGGATCGAGTAATAGTACTTTATCTACTTACCTTTGAAAATTGAATGTCTCGGTTTCAGGGGACGCCTCGGAGATCATCTACCGAGCGCGTAGTCCCTCCCGACGTTAGACTTTTACAGGTTCAGGCTCTGCAAGCGAAGTTGAGTGAAAGTGAAAGATCAAAAGAATGGTTAAAAGAGAGGAACTTGCAGTTGGAAACAAAAGTGAATGCGCTACAAAGTCAAAGAGCTACGGTTCGTCGACTAGAGAGTCAAGTGGATAGACTGGAGCGGTGAGTGAACTAGGTCTGAATAAGGTGCTAACATTGATAGTGAGAAGAAAATGCTAGAAGTAGCTCTAGGTCAAAACCAAAAAACCATTCGATACCTCTTACGGCGGAAAAACAAGGGAAACAAAAACAATGGTCGCATACATATCACTAATTCGATAATTGATAGCCAAATTCAACAAGAAAAAATGCGATTACTCCAAATTAAATGCCAAAATACCTTGCTGGAAGCACTGATAGAACAATTTCAAGGAAGTGCTCAATGAGAACGAACGGGCTCGCTGGCCTGGAGACGACGCAGTGCGGTGATCTATATACATCAAAGAAAGAAATCTATCGGAGGCTGAGCCTAGACATCAGAGAATTGAGGATTGGCGTGATAGAGTGAGATATTCGGATATCAGTCTTGGGATCAATCAGATGGGTCTCGTCTCTAATGGCACCGAGGTTCAATACAGCCAACGGCTTTTTATCAGCTTTACTTTGACGCACAAGCGAAAAAGCCGAAAAAGTCGATAAGCTCGTGCCGATTACCAGCATGGATTGAGCCTGGGCAAAAGCCAAGTTTGCTTTTTCGCGGACAGATGGCGACACCGATTCTCCAAAAAAAATGACATCTGGTTTCATGATTCCTTCTCCCTTTGTCCATGCACCAGATGAGTCAACTTCTGCCTTATGATGCACCACACACCCTCGACAAGCCGGGTATCTGAATTCCTTATAGGAGACGCCGCCAAGGTCTATATCCCCATCAGGGTTTAACCTTGAGTCTGTCTCCTCGTCATATTTCACCTGGCCCTGCGCATATTCAATCCACGAAGGATTCAAGTCACTCAATTCTTTTTGGAACTCTTCTCTAGAGACCTTGGTTCCACATGTTGTGCATGTCACTCCGGACAGGGTTCCATGAAGATGCACAAGAGGGACGTTCTGGTGAAGAGAATCTACATCTAGACGTATTAGAAAAAGAGCTGTCAAGAAAAAAAAATCATACTTTGTGTGACCACCGAAGTTATTAGACCATTTCTGTATAGCGTCTCAATAGCTCGATGAGCAAGATTTGGTCGCGCCTTGGCAACAGTAACCCAACCTAAGAACGACCTAGCCCAATAGCGCCGCCGTAAATAGTCTGACTTTATGAATTCATGGTAAAAAATCGGCCTGTAGTTTTCGTTTCTCGTATAGACACCATTAGGTCCTCGATAATCAGGTATACCACTATCGACTGAAACTCCAGCACCTGTCAGTACAACCGGGCGATGATCTCGTAAAAAACCAGCAAGTAAATCGACTGCCAACGGAAAAGAAGTGGAGTATGAAGGCGTGGGAACTATAACATTAGATTTTAGCTTTGGGATCCGAATAACACCCATCAGACTAGTAGGTAGACCCGTCAGCCTTGGGTAGAACAGATAAATTCCAAGCTGATCTAAACGTTCAAGTAATCAGGGGACAAAGAGGCAAGGTGTCAAGGAAGAGGCTCAAGATCTGTTGAGATCGGGGTAATAACTAATCTCAGTGTAACAGAGAGGCCACAATCTTACATCATGGTAAAACTTCCTTGTAGCGGTCGAACGGCTACTTGGACAATGACTTTACCATCCACGTTTTCAGGTACTTTGAGTTTGGGATATTTTATTGATATTCAGAGCCGGTATTACTGGGGATTATCGGTGGAACTGGACTCTACCATCTAGATGGATTGGTTCCGGTTGCCAAACTTCATCCCGTTACGCCGTGGGGCCGGCCATCTTCTCCCATCACCATCTGTCGGTCGAGCTCAGGTTTTCCTATTGCATTTCTGGCCCGTCATGGCATTCACCATGAATACTCCCCGACAGATGTGCCCAATCGAGCCAACATCTCTGCCTTGAAACATCTTGGGGTAACTACCATTGTTGCCTTCTCGGCCGTAGGATCTCTACAAGGCCATATCAAACCTCGAGATTTTGTGGTTCCCAATCAACTGATTGACCGGACAAAGTTCAGAGATCACTCTTTCTTCGGGTCTGGGATGGTCGCCCATGCCGGATTCGGGGAGCCTTTCGATGTCACACTGAACTATGAATTATCTGCCTTTGGACATACGCTGGAGGGTGACGAGGTAAAACTCCATACTCAAAGTACAGAAGGCGCCGATCTAGTCCTGGTCTGCATGGAGGGTCCTGCCTTCTCTACAAGAGCTGAATCTAATATGTATCGTTCTTGGGGAGGATCAGTCATTAATATGTCGGCTGTGCCCGAAAGCAAGCTTGCCAGGGAGGCCGAAATTGCCTATCAAATTGTTTGCATGTCTACTGATTATGATGCATGGCGAGAGGATGCCGAACCGGTTACAGTAGAAACTGTGGTCGGAAACCTTCAAGCCAACTCTGCAAACGCCTGTCGATTCGCAACAGCAGTTGTGAGCCACCTTGAAAAGGAAATCAAAGCCAGACGAATCGGATATGTTCTCCAGGGAACGATGAAAAACTCTGTCTCTACGTCTCCTGCCGGTCGTTCCAGAGAGATGCTCCAAGCCCTTCATTATATCTTTCCTGACTACTGGCCTGTAGATTGATTGATACAATTGATTTGAGTTAAACGTTATTAAGAATATATCTAGAGGTATTGCTCGATTCATATCGTACAATATTCACATGTGCCCAGTTCTTTCCCAAATCCCCTTTCTCAAGTCCATGTATCTTCAAAAGCTTGAACTCGGTCCCGTGGTATTATTATTTAGTGGAATGTGAAGAGGCAGAGACTTTACTCTTTCGGCGGTGACCAGACACTTTGCCCCTCTTGCTAGATGATGCTTCAGATGGCTCTGGGATCTGAGGTCTATCTAATCCTTGCACTCGACGACTTTCAGCTTCCCACCACCGATTGAATTCCTCCTCCGCACGAATCTCATCCAGATTCGGTACTCGCTTCTGTAACTTTTCTAGCCTGTCATTGCGCTCTCGTTGCTGGTTCATAATCGCATCCATATTAGGTAGTTTCGAAGGTGTCCGTTCTAAAGACATTGATAATGGGTTATCGAAAGCTAAATTAGATGAGATATTAGGCTTTGTAACTTTCCATGGTCCCGCCTGATATTGTAAAGGACTAGTACTTGCCATGCGTTCCTGAACTTGAAGCCGCTTTCGTTCTTTCTGCGATATATTAGACCTTCCAATGGAGATCCCGATATCCAGTTCGATTGCTGAAGATGTGAAACTATTGTTTGATGGCGTAATGGAAGACTCTCTCCTAAAGCTTAGACTTCGAGGGGACGATGCTGAGCCTTGAGGTGAGCCCGACGTTGCTCCAAAACTTTTCGACAGTATGTTCTGTGAACCTTGTTCTCTGAAAAGTTCTCCAAGGCTCTGACAGCCTGATTGACTACCATTGGCTTGTGATCCGTTCCAAGGTGAGGGACTGGATGAGCTTTTCGAAACATATTCACGAATATCAGTCTTATTTTTCCCTTTCCAGTTCGACTTGAAAGAAGAAGAAAACTGTACTGCAGCGGAGCAAGTATCACTAATAGCGTCAGATCCCCCAAAGTCATCGTCCATTTCAAACATCATGTCAGATTTACCATTATTAGAACGAGATACAGCCAAAGCGGATAGACATTTGGTATCAGTATGGTCTTTGTTAGAAGACGCAAATAAATCCGGTTTTGATCCACTCACTGCAGAGTTTTGTCGAGATTTCGGACCCTCCCCTTTAAAGGGAGTATCAAAGAAGAGATCTTCGTAATAGAATGTCTGAAGTTGACGACTTTTGTATTCAAGAGCACTCAAATCATTACTGTTCGTTTTGGACAGCGTCGGCCGTGAACGAAAAGGCATGCAGTCATCTTGTCGGCGCTTCACAGTCTCATCTAGAAGATGGAGGATTTCAGAGGATAAACTGTTGATGTACCTATTTTCAAGAAGGAACTCCAAGGTCTTCATAGAGTACTCCAATAAGATGGACCTAAATCGTTTGAGATTCAGCTCATGTGCATGTGAGAGCACATTAGCTAAAGATCGGCCGTCAACGATTTGTGATAAAGTCACATGGCATAGGTCGCAAAGGTCAGGTAATAAAAGTTCAGAAGATAAGGACATAATATCTAGAATAAAGGAGATCAAATTCGGAACCGTCGAATATTTTGTCTTTAGAATTGGCGCTTTGTCGCAAAAGATCCAGGTATAAATGACTTCAAATATTTCACAACCAACATGTTCCAGATGTATTATGACAGGTTCGCCCCTTTTGGGGTGCTCATCCCGACGAGCCATCCACCTAGGTGACAGTAGAACCTTGAAGAAATCACATCTGGTCTTTAAAATGTCTATCTCACATAATTTCTCTCCATCTTTTAGTTTAATTAACACTTGACCATCTTCGAGTAAGTTCTGAGTCATAGCCCTCTCAAGAGTATCAGATAAAGCTATAGACTTCTCATTGATTGTCACAAAAGGCAGGAGATTCCATATACCAAAGAACTCCAATAAGCTCTCTAGGTCATCTTTTGACCTTTTGTAATCTTCATCTGCCATTAATAACCGTCCCATATTAGTATCAGTGTATAGGTATAGGACAAAGAGGAGGACTGACAGAAAGCTGCTCTCCAGAAAAGTTACCAGAACCGATTCCCCATGATGCATTATTTCAACAGTGTCCGGGCGAGATTTAGCTAAGAGGGACAAGATAGCTGGGATTTTTATCCTGACGATAAACTTGTGTATGGGAATCAAGACCTTTCTGCAACTGCCGCTGGCAAAATACATGTCGGAGGGTTTATCAAGCCAGTCAACATTCACGCCATCTTCTGAATCGAGGGTGACGCTAAAGACATCCATTTGTTTCATTGTCTGTCGGAGATTGTGCTTCAAATCCAAAAAGGAAGGTAAAGACTCCCAGTTAGATATATGATGGATATCACGATCTAGCTCATCATTAATAAATGGAATTGTGGCATAAATGTCTCGAACTAAGGGCCTGCCCGGGCTAGGAGTGAAAGAAAGATCGACGTCCTGGCGGATCAAAGCAAATGCGGAAAAATCATGGTTACAAGCAACTGATATCACTTGCGTCACGTTAGCAACTCGCACATATTTAAACTCGCGGATATGGCCATCCTTCGTGATTGCTTTGCTTTGCGTCCGCTTTACTCGAAGATAGGCAGATCCTGACTCAGTGCATAAAATGACTGATCCATTCTTTCCAACCGCCATTCCTTTCACCTTCATTTTATTTCGCACGGCTGACCATATCTTCTGGGGCTTAATTGTTTTGGAAGACTTAGCCAGGACGATACTAGACGAAGAGAGCAGGTAAGCATCTCCGTGATCGCTGATGACACCAAATGACGATTCTCCGGAGTAAATCGACGAAATGAAGGCAGGATAAGGAAAGAAAATATTTCCCTGCGAGGGAGAGAAAGAAAATTGAACCTTAAAGGACAAAAAATTGGAAATTACCAAAACGTCACCACTGGTCAATAAACAAGCCGTAGCGGACTCCGTGACTGTGATCATAGATATATTTGATAGAGACATTAGTCTAGGAGAAGACTGAATGATACCGCGCATGTCAAAGCTTTGACTTTCGGGCTGGCCAATCGTTGTAAAACTCATCTGCCCGACATTTAATCCCCAGACAAAAGCCTGGGCTTCATTGTAAGCAATAGTATGAATTCTCGAAGCAGCAACGCCATTGAAATTATACTTTTTCAGTGAATTCAGTTTCTTTGGAGTATATTGGATGTTTTCCTCATTATCATGGTCCAATTGATATCCCAACTGACCATATTGGTTAGATCCCCAAGTGTAACAGTTGGAATCCATCCCGATGGCAACAGTATGATCGCGGCCTAGGCTGACTGCTTTGACTTTAAGACCGATTGGCCTGAAGGTAAATTGAGCTTCCGGAGAGACACTGCCCAATCGTCCGCCCCGACCAACACCGCATAGGTAAAGCTCATTCTGCTGATCGATCACAGCAGAGTGAAGTTTCGAGAGATGTACGCTTCTGATCGTGGCCTGATTGACGTATTCACTAATCAGTGTCCTAGTAATATCCTTGGCCCTGAAAGCTTGACAATAGTCATTAGGTGGAGCATTATCCGCAACATAAGTTTGAAGGCTAGGTCTCATATTGACATAGACTCTCTCAGGGGATTGATGATTACCAGAATCTTTGAGACCAAGAGTAAAGTTGGCATTTGTGCCAAAGGTATAGAATTCGTTTCTTAAACTTGGCGGGTATTTCCTAGTTGGCTGCTCTTCCAAGTCATTAGTATCATCTGAGAAAGCATAGGCCGTGGAATTTTCATCATCATGTTCAAGAAGGTCATGGAGATAATCGTCTATTCCAGTAAGAAAAAGATCATGTCCTCCGATCATCATAATCTCGCGTTCATCTAAATCATTAATTTCATCTCCCAAGCCTCGCGGCCCACGATTGATCATTCTATGATTCTGTTCCTCAATAGTCAAGTCATAGAGTTCATACGGTGATAAACCCTCGTTATCCTTTATCCTTATGCAACCGGGAGCTTTTGATATGATTCGAGAAGCAATCTCGATATTACCAAAGTAAAGCGCCCGATGAAGTGCCGTCCAACCACTTTCCAGGTCTCGGACCTCTATATCAATCCCTGAGCAAGCTAATAAAGATTCTGTTTCCCTTAGACAACCGAAACTAGCTGCCAAATGCAAAATAGTCCTGCCCATATAATCTCGTCGATTTAAATTCGTCTTGACTGATTTGTACTCATTATCGGCATTGGTTTTGTCAGACCCTAACCCACTAAAATCATGCTTGAAGGCCTCTTCAAGAACTCTACAGAACTCGTTGCTGTCATTGCGGTAAAGAAGTTGGAATAGATCATAGGCCATCGTCTAACGAAGACTAGGACACTTCACAGACAATACACTTCAAATGACCTATAGCTAAGTCAATAAACAAGTATCTATTGCCACTCACAGTCGTTGAAATTAGATAGCCTCTAGCCCTTGGTGGCGGATCAGCAATGATGGGGTTAGGCTTAAGGGTATATCACGTTGACGAGAACGCGACCGTGAGACCAAAAGGTCAGTAATATTGGTTACAGTGGATAATTATTTCAAGAGCGATACTCTCGATTTAGTGTACAATGATTGTTTTAACTTTTACCTATTAGAGCCTTCTATTGAGCGTAGAATATAGCGTAGAATAGAGCGATTGCATCTATATTTCTTGCGGAGATGTTCTTCGCACGTTTGAAAATGATGTCAGGTTATCTAGCTCCTATATCTAAAGATCTTATGTGAAGGCGAAGTCAGTTACATATGGGAGAAATAACTACTGAAACAAATATTATTCGGACCAAAAAACCGGAAAGATCTTTGCACATCACCGGGACTGACGTTATATGATATTCATATTCATATCTAGGAGGCATCTTTATATGGTTTAATAAATCTCTTAGAGATTAGATTTCAAGCATCGCCGACTATCTTGTAGATAGTCTCGATCGATCTAAGTAGCCAGGAATATAGCGGATCTCAGCGATCTACAAAAAAGATCTTTTGCTAGACAAAGACACTTCCAAGATTATTCCGAATATATACAGTTTTTATAGACTTATTTAGTTCTCTTGAATCGTTCTTGTTTGAAGAGGACATGTCGTTGCACTGATGTTAATGAAACACGTATTTAACCTGGCATACCAAATGGATCATATCGAACTAATTGCAAAGGTAAAGCTTTTCTTTTCCGAGGGACCATTCGAAAGTATCCTGTTAATGCCGTGGATACTAGTTTAACTAGCTGCATCCGAGATTTACCCGCTGTCATTAGCATTTTCTCGCTGTTCTCTCTGGTCCATTCTCATCCATCACACTCCCATTTTATGAATAGAATAATCAACGAATTCAACTCGTTATGATTACTTACATTTCTTTGCCATGATAAGATCCCCAATGGGTTGTGGTTAAACGAGAACTTTGACCGTTACATGTCCTTGGCCAAGCGAAGACTTCCTTGCGACGACCAACAGTGCCATATCGAATGATTTTCATCACGGCTACCAATATTTCATTCAATCCCTTAATTTTCAGAAAGGTCAACAATCATAAGACTTGCCCAATAGACTGGTTACTAAAATCATCTAATATACACTACTTTCTCGACTTCTTCCGCTTTGGCTCCTTTTCTTCCTCTTCAGACTCTTCTTCTGAGGATGATTCTGCCTCCGAGTCATATTCCTCCGCTGGTAAAGACCCTTCATCAGACTCAACATAGTCTTCATCCACACTAAGTTCATCTTCGTCAGCAGAACCGCGACCACCCATATCCATCTCAGCGTCAGAATCTGACTCCAAATCTTGCAAACTGGCCGCACGCTGTTCCTGCAATTCGTTCTTGATACGAATATTCTTAGATGCCAAAAATGATTCGATTGAGGACAACTCCTCTCGAGCAATATTACTGAACTGATGCTGAACGGATTGACCTCGTAAAATGACTGTGATATCAAATGTGCGTGACGATGTGACACCACCAGCGACACGGGATAGCATCACATAAGAGATCTCGTTATAGGCAATATAGAGACTTGGCTTAGGAATAAAGAGAAAGCATTTTTCCAATAGATAGAGGTGCCCCTCATTGGCACGAAGCGAACATTTAACTCCGCATTGTTGAGCACTACTAAGGTATGTCCCTGGCAAAATGATCTTTTTGCCCGACAGGCCCCGCAAAACTTGGGCGACGACTTTGTGAGCCTCTTCGTCGTATTTCATTTCAAGTTTTCCTTCGTATTTTTCTTTGAATTCGTTTTCATCGACGTTGAGTTCAACTTCAATCTCCTCTTCTTTAAAGAATTGAATTACTAGTAAAGGGTAACGTGTTTGGCCTTGTCTTAAAGGAGGATCGAGCTGAATTACCAAAATATTATGTAGTTGATCGGGTTTCGGTAATAAAAATAACCGTTGGATAGATGAATACTGCAGTTTGTAATCATATGTCTTGCCACGGAGACGCATCGAGGTGGGATAGCAATCAATGTCAAATCTACCACGAGGAGTAAGGAATAAAATACCAGAAAATGAAACTATAGCTTCTCCAGCAACGATACCTATACCTGCGTATTCCCGTAAATTTTCGTAGAAAACTTGCGCAGCGGCTTGTTCGTCTTCCTCACTTTCGGATTCTCCACTAGCCTGATCAGCATCTTTCTCTTCCATTTTAATGCCTCCTTCTGTTTCTTCTTCTTCTTCTTTCTTTACCTTCTCCTCTTTATTTGCTCCATTTGGCTTGGCTTTTTCATCCTTACTAACTGTGCCTGGCAAGAAAAACCTCATTTCAACGAGCTCGTCTCCGGCTTTGGTCTTTTCTCCGGGTCCTTGAATGTTCAATTCAACCATCACCTCATTTTTATTTACCAAGTTCGTATTGGTAATTTCAGAGTAAGGAATCTCAAAAGCAGGCTTATTAGCTACCAAGAAGGCCAATTCATCTCCTTCGAATTCACTTTTCCCCCAGTTCCATCCTCTTACTGAATGCTCTCGAGGTTTCAGCGTCACATCGAAATGACCCTTTAAGGAGTTTTTTAACGGTTCGAAATCCTGTCGATTAGATCCTTACCATTGCAAGCACTCACTTCAGCGTGGAAACCATCTAAAGAAACAAGACCTTTACTTTTAGTATGAATTCTGCACTCAAATCCCCGGGCATCTTTGCCCCAGTAAGCGGCAATCACTTCGGATGTAGGTAGAAGGAATGGCTCGGTGGCCTTCTGAGGATTTTGTGAACCAGACGCTTTCCATCCCATACCAGAGTCCGCAATCCGGACTTTTCCCGGATATATGGAACGATTTAAGTAGATCTCTTCGAACTGAGTAGTGCTCATCCTTGAGATGCAAGAAATATCGCTGAGAAGTCGCGTAGCAACGACTATTTAAGGGGCGCAACTTAATATTCGTTCATCGTTACAGGACGCGACAACAACGACATTTCGCGACTCGACCTAACCTCATATGCTTTGTTTTCACAGTAATCGCTTCTACGAATGAAGTAAAAAAATAAACATATGATTGCCTTGCATTCCACAACACCATAACTCCTATCAATCAAATCTACAATTCACAGCATACTCCATCCCCCACCGAGCACGGAAATACTTTGCCAATCTTTAATTATCCACCCCGATAGAACTCCGATGCCAATAGCGGCACCCAGTAGCCTCCAAGCATAGAGTTCCAGTTGAATACGAGCGGTATGAATCCCAAAAGGGTCTCTTCCCGTAATCGAGGAAGAGTAATAGATGGGAAGAATCGCACTCTTATTAGTGGGTCTTCTAGAACAATCGGTATCCTTTGGGAGGATTGCCTCGGTATTGATAGACGAACAGGAAATGGCCGAGACAGATTTCCCTTGGTCAATCATTTTAAGAGTAGAATTACAGCCTAATCCAGCTTCAACTTCTTGACACATTTCATAATCTTGGCTTGAGCTTTGTTCGAGTTGATAAGCCCACCTAGCCAGGCGAGCATGAGCCAGTTTCTGATCGAGACCCATACTATTATTTTCCATTTGTAAAAAGAGGTCTGAGATAGAATATTGGGGAGGCGCAACTTCTCCAGCTCCATGAACTGTAGAATACAATGTTAAAGTTGCCGATAACGCCCGCTGTTCTCGCCAGCGAAGAAACTTTTGAGCAGTTAAATGGCGTAACCACGATGCCGTCTCTTCACAAATTATGTTTTCCGTAAAAAAAGAAAGTTCAGATGGGACTAGAGGAGGGGTGTAGTCCGGACTCATCAGGATAGAAGCATCCATCTCGGAGTCATCGTCGGTCGCGCCAGATAGAGCTAATGGAAAAGTGAAAAGCTCTTTCTCTTTTGAAAAAAGATTTATATAATCACTTAAGCGATTATTGAAGAGAAATGGTGAGATGTTAGCTTGTTGAAGAGATTTTAGAACTTGGATTTTCATAGACGCCAACTCGGACTCAGAAAAAAGATCAGACTTTGCTAAGACAGGAATTATAGGTAAGTATTTTGATAACCGTTGCATAAAAAAGATATCGGTAGGTGTACACTCGCGATAAATAAGATAAACGCAAGCGTCAACATGAGGTAGAGAGGGACTTGAAACGACCGGTAGAGACAATGTGGAATCAACGTTGACGATTTTTGCTGTGCGTTCGAATAACATTTCAAGATAATTTAAGGTCGAATCAATTGCGTCTTCATGCACATGTTTTGAATTTTCATCACCTAAAAAGTCCACCAAACAGACATTCCTCTCAAGGACTCCTTCAGAAGATGACGACATACTAGAGTCCTCCAAATCCTGATTCCACCATGAAGGATAAACACGAGTGGAAGCATAGACTTCTGCTAAGCCTGTGCCTGTGTTGACCGCGGCATCATCAGCGTGAACGATATCCTTAAACGAGTCAAGAATTGCCTGAATAAGCCTCGTTTTCCCGACACCTAGAGTCAGAAATTGCATTGTTTATACCAACCATAGTCTCCAGCAAACAAAAGCTTCAGCTTATTCAAGTTCATTCCCTTGTCAGTGATGGATCTGCGAGTAGGTAAGTTCACCCGCGGCATTATCAATTGAGAAGTAGGTAATGAATTGCTGTCTGCAGATGAGGTCGCATAATTCACTAAACCCATATATAAACTATTAGGCATTTGGGCCACGGATCGATTATGAGAGGAATACAATGAGTCGGATAGAGATAATGGAGGATCATCTGATAGAGAATCAGGTATCGATGACGCCGAGGGAGACGGAGAGAATTCCGGAGCTGAATACAATAATGACATTGACGTGCTCTCGAGGTTGGGATAATGATAAGATTCCAGAGATCCCAACACGACACCAGGAGGGGGGGGAGATTGCCACCGTTATCAGCGTTACAGGTAACTGGAACATCAATGAGCAATAGGCAGCGCTGGTACCAGTAAACAGGTGAAAATGTAAAACTGTACTCATTTTTATAATGTCGTCTACTATTAAATCTAATCACTGAGTTAGTTGGTTTCATCATTCAGACCGGTGAATGTCTCAGACGACTCATTCACTTGAACTATGACGTGTTACGATAGCTACAGTGTTAAGCCTGATCTCCCAAAAATAAACATCGAATATTCATATCACCAATTACTCAGAGTTAACATAGTATCTGAACTATTCTTCGCAGACCTGATGTTTCTGTGCATATCTAGGTAAAGAAGAAACCATGTAACGCGCGATTTACCCTGTTTTTGAATGTTCAATCGGATAGCAGAGAGGATTACGTAGAAGGCGATCGGCGTGATTTATATAGCAAAGGATATTTTCATTGTCAGAATTGAGCCAACATGAACGCTTATGAAAAGAGATGATTCTAATCAGCGCTCATGGAATGTGATCATGGTCATAGAAAAAAAAAGATCATGAATGGTAGAGGAATCCACGACAGTGAGTTTCAAGGCTTCATTCACTGAAAATAATTTTCCAAGAAGCGAAAGAGTTTCCTTTGCACCAAAAGACGCCACATCTTGAGCGATGCTTGTTGGTACAGATGTCTGAACAAGCTGTACCTCATCGGTGAGTCATGTCTTAACAAACCAGTCAATGTTGAGTGTCTCACGCATGCCTTCATGCTTAGCGGACACGTCTCATCATCGAGAATAAGCGAATCTATTGCGCTTGAGGTTCGGCCGGAGCCCTGATTTATTCCTTATAGAAGCCAGGATCAGAATAATACCGATCCATGTACCTATTAGTGCGACGCCTAGTAGCCAAAAGAACACAGGTATTTTGATGGCCCATTCGCGTGGGGGGAAAAGGCTATGCAGACGATGTGGAGGATCAACAAACGGCTAAGGTGAGAAATTAACTCCTTGTATTCATACCATAATCAGGGTCCATGTCACATAATAAAGATAAAAGACAGTCGCTAATATAAACATTCTCAGACTGGCCTGGGCGACTTTTCGATTTCGGTCAGGAGTGAGTAACGATTCGCTTTTACCCTGACGTCGCCCCCGGCCATCACCTTTATCCCATGAGGTATCGTGGTCCCTCCACACCTCAAGCTGACCTTGTCGTCTGTCTGGAAAGCCTACGAACTCCGTATTCATGAAGGATTTTGATGATGAAGATAAAGATGTCACACTTATCACTCCCCTGTGAGTCCAACAAGATCGCACTGGAAGTAATGTATTAATTTCCAGATCCATCAACGAAGAAGCACGCAGCTTTTTGACTTCTCTCTCCCCTCCTGTTCTGCGATGGACCAAGAGCCATCTTCCCAGCAGTATTTTAAATGGCCCTGATGTGAATGATCAAAGCGCATTTTCCGCGACGACTTCGAGATGCAAAGATGCCAGCCAATGCACATTTACGTGTATCGATTTTGGCCCAAACAATTACCTTTTGCTCGGTTATAAAAGTGCTTTAGAACTATGGGAGTGGCAGGAAGATGGGACTTTATTATTGAACAATTCACTGGATGACTTAGATGGTCATCTCATCTCAGCGAAGATCGTGAAAGCGGATTCTATGAAATCACGATTGGTAGTATTACAATTGAATAATAGAAAGGGAACTGCTATTGAAGTGCATGATCTAAACTGTCCTGAGTCTCTAATAGCAAATTTGGCTCTTCCTTCTGCTTCTGCTTCTGCTGGATCTCCCCCTTATACCATCTACACTTCCTCGCTTTATATTGTCATTATTTCCAGCACTGGAGTGATCTCTGTTTTCCCCACTGATACGTTTAAACCTTTGATTTGGCCGGATTTACAAACTAACGTCACAAATGATAATATTCTATTTGACATGAATGAGCGCTGGTTAGCTTATTCTCCAGCTAATACTACCAATATCACAACTTTAACAAGTGTTCACCTACCTCCTCCTAATCCATTACTAGAACGTATGGTCCATGGAGTTTCTTCGATGGCATTGAAATCGCTGAAACAGCTTTCAACTGCCGGGGTGAAAGGGATCAAATCTTATATGAGACCTTACGGAACATACCCAGCCGAACCGCATTATTCCGCCGCTAGTGGGAACTGGAAGTCTTCATGTTCAATGGGCAATGATTACATCAGCATGGAGATACCAAAAGAGAAAGATGACAGGCTCGTTGTGATTATTGATATCCCTACAAGAGTTATAATTGCCAAGTTTAGACCTTTAGATGGCTTGTCTCACATCAGTCTGAGTCCCCTCGGAACGGAAGTAGCAACGGTGGGTTCATCGGGTGAAAACATTTACCTATGGATGTTGCTTTATGCTCCTTCCAAAGTATTATTAAAGGATCGATTTAGTCGAGGTTTGCTGCCGAACACAATTTCCAGGATTGTCTGGGAAAACCAACAACAATGTCTTGGGGTGTTGTCAAAGACAGGGAGTTTTCATCTGTTCAATCCTCGACTGGCTAGGTATATTGACATGATTGAGCTTAGCAACTCTTCCAAGGCTCGACTGACGAGGGTTTTGGATTCTGCAATTCTAGGCAATGGGCCAAGAGTCGCGCTGCTTATGGGTTCTTCCATCCGAGTTCTTGACCTTAGTGGTGAGCATGAAGAGCTCGAATACTGTATTCCCAAAGCCAAATTGTCGGAAAATCTTATCAAAAAGTATGTTCATAATCGTCCAGAGACAGACGATCGTGGAAGCCCTTCGAAGAATCGCTATCTCCAATCGGATTCCTTGGCTTTTGCTGAGATTGAAAGTTGTTTCCATGTCATGCCCATTCATTTGAACAAGCATGTCAAGCTTTGTACATTTGATGATGCCGAGCATGAGACTCATCTGAGTCAGGGACCAGGCTCTGGAATAGGACTAGATATCTCCCGGTTGAAGACACCATATAGCAATTATCGTGAGGATATTAGATGGACTGCTGAGGGCGAGACGGCTGATTTGACTAATGCTATTAACAGCTTGATTTTTGAGACTAAAGGCGGTAAAAACGAGGGTAGTGATTCTGGATCTCGAGGATCCGCCACACCCGACGGGTCGGTTAACGATTCCTCTGACGTATCTAGCGTTTAGTACGTTATTTGTGGGTATTATAGGAAGGGCATATATTGATGGAGATTTTATTGTGGATCTATATACGCTGTGTGACCTCCGGCAATAACTCTAGAGTCGCTCAAAGGAGCTTGGTCTCCTCCTATACTCTCGGCTGAAAGGGAAAAATTTGAAGAATCTATGTATGTTTTGTTCTTTGTTTTCACTGTTGTTACAAGGTGCAGGGCGTTGCTATACTTATGGAAAGATTAAATATAGGCGAGGGATTTCGGGTAACATGGCGCTTATTATGATATTGTTGATTCATGCATTGTTTGATATTTTATAGCAATAATATATTACTATACGGGACATTCAGTTCTCTTTAGGTCTGACGGAATGACACACGTGACAACCTAAATGGGAAACCCCTTCGTCATGTAGCAACGCGATCCAGCCACGTCGCCAGGAAGAGCTACTGTACTAATAATTGAACCGACTTCTTTCTATCGAAGAAATGACGAATTATTCAGAATTGAAGGTAGCTGACCTCAAAAGCCTTCTTAAAGAACGAGAATTATCGACGACAGGTAATAAAGGCGATCTGATTGCTCGACTGGAAGAGAGTGATCAAGCACTTGGAAAGGAAGATGAGGGTGAACTTCTGAATGAAGATGAAATAGCACAAGAGGGCCAAGAGAAAGAAACAGTTGATCAACCAGCAGATATTTTATTTGAAGAGACTGAAATTGAGACTTCAAATATTGGAGATGGTGCTAAAAGCGAGGGCAGAAATGAGAATGAGACCAAGTTGGAGGAAAATGAACACGATAAAAAAGAAAAGGCAGAATTGAGTAAGCCGTCCAGACAAGATCAAGAGGCCGAGGCAATTGCTGAATTAGAGCGACGAATTGCTCGAGCCAAGAGATTTGGAGAATCGGATGATGCAGCTGAGAAAACCCTTGCCAGAATCAAGAAATTTGGATTGGAAGACTAAACGTTACAAGGAGTATCTAAGATTGACCAAGCTCTTCGAGATCAACCTCTTAATGGTGGACATTATCGAGGCCACGGCCGGCGAAGGGGTCGAGGTCGATGGTCAGGCTATCACGGACACGGGGGATATCAAAGGCCGTATGATAAGCCTTATGATTCTGACCGATATCACCTTTCTGAGGAGGATAGAGTGAGGAATGCGGCTCGAAAGGCACGGTTTAGCAATTAAGTTCTCACCTTTCAACATTTATGATTCTTTTCTGTCTGAAAGGTGCTTGGGTTTACTCTCAGGATCCGATATCGATATGTATTGTAGATTATTTTCAAACGTCATACATTGGGCTCAAAAGAAAGCAAGAACAAGCGTAATCTGAGTGATACAGCCCCCACAGGACCAAGAAAGATGCATGGACCTGAATGTATTGAAAGACTTGTTAATTATTCAGATACATTGTTGGGTAGTGTTTTTCGCTATTGTACAAGAGGCTTAGTTCGGAAAACAATTTCGTGAATACAAACTTGCTAACCCATGAATAGCCTAGTCAATCATAGGTCAATAATATGGACATAACTATATAAACGAGTAAATACATGAAATATCGCGCTTTTCATGAGGCATTAGGAAATCGTTCAATGAATTATTGCTTCTTGGGTTTATATCCGATAGCTTCCAGGCGTTCAGGGAGAGTCGGATGACTGTGATTGCAGGCGCTATAAAGTTTGTCAGTATCGTAAGCCGAGAGATTTTCCTTCGTTAGGTTAAATAAGGCCTGGGCCAAATCAGGGCCTAATCCATTCTCGACAGCGAACTCGTCAGCTTCATATTCGCATTTTCGGCTGAAACTTTGGAATACAATGTTCAAAAGTACCTGAATTGGCGTAAAGATATCCGAGAAAAGGATGAAACCAATGATTACAGGAGTGGACGAAAAACCGAAAGATGAGAAAAGGGATTTGTTTTGATAAAAAGCAGAAAACACAGCAAGAGAGAAAAACAGTTGACCTAAGACAGCGAGATTAAGTTTCAAGATGTGGCCAAGTTTCCAATGGCCAAGCTCATGAGCCACAACAGCAGTGGCCTCAGGAACCGTCATCTGAGATAAGAGAGTATCATAGATGACAATCTGCTTGGACCAAGGTAACCCCATAAACATAGCATTCGAATGAGCTGACCGAGTAGATCCATCAATGACTGAGATTTTCTTGAGAGGAAAATTGTAAGAGCTTGCTAGATTTTCGATGCTGGTTCGTAATTCTCCTTCCGGGAGAGGATCAACAGAATAATAAAGGGGCAAGATCACAGTTGGGACAATCACCTGAACAAGGGCCAATGCCACCAAGGACAATAAAGAGCCATAATAGACAAAGTTGGGGCCGAATTTGAGAACGATCTTAACAAAAGCAGCAATAAAAGGATCAACGAAAAGAACACGAGTAATACGGTCCTTTATCTGATCCTTTATCCACGTCTTATAAGTAGTCTTATTCATCTCAAATTGTTCCTCTAAGACAAATGTGTGATACCAACTGAAAGGCAATGCAGCAATCGATTCAACAATAGAATTTAATTCACAAGCAACAATACTGGCTAAGACTTGAGATGATCCAACACTAGCAGGGAAATAGTTGAGCGTGATACTAGTAGCCAGACTCCATAATTTAGGCAAGTAGTCATAGTGGACAAAATACAAATTCGTAACCAAAGAAATAACTGACTGGACAAAGGAAAATCTCATCTTCGCTCTGCTATACCGATTGGAAGATGCTAACTCTTCCCTCGTTACTAAGCCTTGAAGGCTCTTAGGAGGTTCTTGTCGCTTGTAGACTTGATACTGTCTCCAAGATAGGAAAGAGTCCCAGAGAAAATGTCCCACGTAAAAGGTAGTAATCAGCTTCTTCCAATTGAAGCCAGGAATATCCAGGCTATGACTGATATTCTATCATTAGATTGGTCGTGGGCAAACTTACAGCAAATAGATCCATCTTTGTTTAGCTTGTAGGAGAGTCTCTGACAAAGGGGATGCTGAAAGTGGCTACCAACGCTACCCTTCTAAAAGTTTCGCTACCGGCTAACTTACTTCGGTTCAGTTTCACTGTACGTAACAGGAATTGAACTGAATCATTATGAAGCCAAGTTAAAGGTGCGTCTCCTAATGGAGACATACGTCTATGAATATTCATGAATAATTACTGACTATCCTGGACCTTGCTCTCCTTTTGAAGATGATGAAAGTTCATGTGGAACATGAGACTCGTATTCTTGCACTTCGGTAGTTTCTACTTATTGTTCTGAAAATTCTTTACTCTATGACCGGAAAAAATGGTCACGAGTGACGTTTGCTCTCTTCTAGAGGAGTCTTCACCGCTTCCGTTAGAGCTATTTCTACTCATCTGCAAGAATAGCTGACAATAATCGATTCTTTTCCGGGTCCTGTGCGGCCTGGCATGCATTTTTTTGATTTCATGACGCCAACCTAATTTGCAGGCACCAAAGTAACATCTCGTCCCTGAAACCGTAACAATTTATCTTGAAATTAAGCCTTTTTAGTCTATCATTAGATTCTATATAAGTTTATTCTAAAAAAAAAAGCAGCTGTGGCTCAATTCGGACTAAATATACCTTCACATTCAAAGCACAAATCATATTCACGTGACCAGAGGTGGCTACCCCTAACTCTCCTGGCAACAACACCTTTCAGTATGGCGGATCCAGAGACTCAAGACTTCTATCCGATGGCAGTATTGCTTGACGAGCTCAAGGTATAGGGAATTGATATACCGGGCTAATAGTAGCATGATGACTTGACTGTGCGAATCAATGCGATGAGACGCTTGGATACGATTGCAAAAGCGCTTGGACCCGAACGAACTAGAAATGAGCTGGTTCCTTTCTTGGATGGTAAGTTCTTTCATGATTCCACTTTTGTCTAACCTTTAGGGTGCACTGAGGATGAGGATGAGATATTGGCCGTCATCGCAGAAGAGTTGGGGGATTTCCTTCCTTTAATCGGAGGCGTACAATATGCTGACGAGCTGCTTCCTCCTTTAGAAAATTTGGCTGGGGTTGAGGAACCCGTAGTCCGTGATAAAGTCGGTATTCATTTTTCCCAACTCTAACATTAAGGCTGTGGAGAGTCTCAACAAGGTCTTCAAAGAAATGTCTGCCGAGCAATTAGAAAACGCTGCTGTTCCTTTGATTAAAAGGCTGGTTGGAGCATCCTGGTTCACGCATAAGGTATCTGCTTGTTATCTATTCAGCATCCCTTATCAACGCGTTAGTGTCAAAGAACGAGAGATACTTCGTCATCTCTATGTCCAATATCTTGTACATGATGATACTCCCATGGTTCGAAGGGCTGCCGCTACAGCTTTGCCTGAGTTTATCCACAATATTGAAAAGGAATTCATAGTCTCGGATTTCAAGCGCTGTCTGACATTTCTCGCTGCTGACGATCAAGACTCCGTTCGATTATTAACAGTAGACATTGCATTAGCAATGGCCGAGGAATTGGGGCCAGAGGAAGCTGAGAATGAGCTTGTTGGAGTCTTGTCGGAAGTGCTGTTCGTTGACAAGAGCTGGAGGGTCCGTTATATGGTTGCAGATCGGTTTGAGATCTTATCCAGAGAGATTACAGTGAATCACTTAGATGCTATGACTGACTTGTTTATTAAATACATGAAGGACGTCGAGGCTGAAGTACGAACCGTGACAGCTAAACAGATTCCTGGCTTTTCTGCCTTGATCCCTCGCGAAAAAGTGCTCAAGGAGATATTACCAGTTGTCTCAAAGATGGCTGATGATCCTTCGCAACATGTCAGGGCAGCTTTGGCTACGGAACTTAGCGATCTAGCTCCGATCCTTGGTAAGGACGAATCTATCAGTCATCTCCTGCCCATCTTCCTTAACATGCTGAGCGACGAATATTCTGATGTGCGGCTAAATATTATTAAACGCCTCCAGGTCATCAATAAGGTTATTGGTGTACAACCTTTGGCAGATTCTCTTATGCCCGCCATCCGCGAGCTTGCGGAAGATAAACAGTGGAGAGTCCGTCTTGCTGTTATAAACTATATTCCTTTATTGGCATCGCAACTTGGTATGGAACAGTTTGATCGAACTCTGCGAGATCTGTGTCTAAGCTGGCTCTGGGACTCTGTATACTCCATCCGGGAAGCTGTCATTGTCAATCTACGCAAATTGACTGAAGTTTTTGGTGTTTCATGGGCTGATCGAATAATTATTCCTGCCATCATCGACGCGGGGGCTCATAAGAATTACCTCAACCGACTAACGGCTCTTCAAGCTATAACTGGATTAGCTCCTGCTGTGAATTTTGCTATCATCAAGACCGAGATTCTTCCTTTTATATCGCAACAGATTGATGACCCTATTCCCAATATTCGCTTCAACGTTGCTAAGTCGTACAATGTTATTACCGACCTCTTATTGAAGCGACATACCGTTCCTGCATCATCGATCGATGTTACAAAATCGACTGTGTCTCTGGCTACACCTGCCACTCTGATTGGGGTTCCACAAAGCACTCTCAATTTTAATGCTAACAGGGATAAACCACCTGTCATGGAAGTGCCAAAACAAACGACAGAGCCTACCATTAACGAAGAAGATGTCGAAGCAGAGGGTCGAGCTTTGATTGATTCGGAGATCATCCCTCGACTCGAGAAGCTTTTGAGAGATCCGGACGTGGATGTGCGAGATTTTGCCGAAGCAAGTTTGAAAGCATGTAAGTAAGTACTATTTCGATTTGTTATGTTTGTATCATCTTTCGTAGGTATATATTTTTACGTGGTGTTTACGTCATCGTCGGCTATCTAATGGCTTATACGCTTAATAGACATGATTCTAGCATTGTAATATCATATTTAAGCTACGAGCATGATTAGATCGTGTTCTTAAGTAATATAGAATATATTCCATACTCTTTTCTGGGCCGAGAGCCGGTGATCGGAATAAGGTTGAGTGACATAATCTAAGAGACCACGATGAGTTGTTAGATTAAATAATGACAGAGAAGGATGATATGATCAGGCAATATAGAAAATAGCTAAGTGACAAATTGAAAAAATAGCTGGTAAGCGATTAATAAAAGAAATTCTCAATGGTCGTACGAGTAGGCGGGTAACGGTGACGATACTTAACGAACATCTGATTCTGTAACTCGTTTCTCCACTCCTCACGCGTTCATGTTGAAAAGTACCTGGCGTAATGTTATTCGAAAGCGTTCGCCTATTCAGTTGAGGCCGAGATATGCCAGTGGCCCTGGCCATGTGCCCGCGAAAGCTTCCATAAGTCCGAGGGAGCGACTTAGTGGAAAAGAACAGTTCAGTAAGTGATGAAATAGCCGGTTTCATGTTCGTCATAGTTCTTGAATATCAATTGATAGGTCACTCGCAATGTGCTTTCGCTCAACATTAGCTGCCAGATACCAAGGGAATATTAGGATAGGGTTACTCTCATTTATGACTATGTTCTATCTTCTGATTCAATACGATCTTTCCCACAGTCTACTCCTGGGGAGTGCAATCGTCGCCCCTAGCGTCGTGAAGAAGGGAGATGATGATTCTATCATATTGGGGGACATTGGGATCATATAGGGCTTTTTTTGGTGTGCAAGACTCACAGTTTAGTTTACTCTGCGCTGATCCTCGGAGGAATGGCAATAGGCTATTATGCGGGAGAATCGAAGTTCTTACGACAAGTTCCGGACTTTCCTCCCTCGTCTACGTCACCTTTGGATACATTAACGATTCCTGTTTACGCTAATACGATGGATACTCACCTTGCTATAGCTGAGATTCGAGAAGTTGTAGGGAAAGAAAATATCGACGTTAATGATGACGTTTTGAAGGCTCACGCCGATTCTAATTGGAACACACATAAGATGTTGCCTGGACAAGTCGCAAACGCAGTAATTTATCCTGCTAGTACTGAAGAAGTTTCAAAGATTGCCAAGATTTGTCATCATTACAAAGTGCCAATCACCCCTTACTCTGGAGGAACTTCTCTCGAAGGTCATTATACGCCTGTTCACCATGGCATCTCTTTGGACTTCTCTCGAATGAATAAGATCCTTACTCTCCATCGAGATGACTTGGATGTTGTTGTTCAGCCTGCTGTCGGATGGGAAGAATTGAATGATTATCTTAAACCGAAAGGACTTCTTTTTCCGCCTGATCCAGGTCCAGGTGCTGAAATCGGTGGAATGGTTGGCACCGGCTGTTCAGGAACGAATTGCTCACGATATGGAACTATGAGAAACTGGGTACTGAATCTCACCGTCGTCTTGGCTGATGGGACTGTTATCAAGACTCGCCAGAGACCTAGAAAGTCTTCTGCTGGTTATGATCTCACAAATCTATTCATTGGGAGTGAAGGCACCCTTGGAATCGTAACTGAAGCCACATTGAAACTGGCTGTCCGCCCTCAAAATACTACAGTAGCAGTTTGCAGCTTCGATACTTTGGAGGATGCCGCCAAGACTGTGCAAAGTATTATTGACTCTGGTCTCACACCTGACGCCATTGAGCTTCTGAATAAGAACATGATGAAGGCCTTAAATGCCTATGGTACATCTGCGAGAACTTGGAAAGAAGGGCCTACTCTTTTCTTCAAATTTGGTGGTACCAAAACTTCCATCTCGGAACAGGTTGGACAGGCAAAAGCGCTTGCTAGTAACCACAACTCTCTCGGTTTTGAATTTGCTACGAACCAGCAGGAGGGTGATGATCTTTGGAATGGCAGAAAGGAAGCCCTCTGGGCTACTCAGGCGATGAAAGATCCTACATATCAGGTTTGGACTACTGATGTCGCGGTTCCAATCTCTCGGTTGGCTGAAATCATAGATAAAACTGAGCAGGACATCGCTGCCACTGGCATTTATGGAACTATTGTCGGTCACGTTGGAGATGGAAATTTCCATTCCATTTTGGTTTTCCCTCCCGAGGAACGCCCCAAGGTTCATGATCTCGTTGACAGAATGGTGAAGCGGGCTCTTAACATGGAAGGCACGTGCACTGGAGAGCATGGTGTCGGTCTTGGAAAGAGGGTAAGGATGTCTTCGAGAGATTTCTGCTAATCATAAGGTCTACCTTCCCCTTGAGTTAGGAGAACCAACTGTGGATACAATGCGTCGAATCAAAAAGGCTCTTGATCCTTTATCTTTACTTAATCCTGAGAAGGTGGGAACATACTTTTCGCATCACTAACTCTCAAGATCGTTACTACTGATCCGCGAGTCGACATCAGAACGGAGCATATCTGAGTCGTCGATATTGACAGCCTAAAGAGTAACATCTTTGTTACTTATGCTCCTCAATCTGTATCGCCAAATGCTTTGAACCATTTTCATTGCCAATAAAGTAAGCGTCTATTTGATTCTGTAGACAACCAGTTCGTACCAGTAATACCAGTATCGTCCGTCACGTGTTTATAAATTTCCTCACGATGACATCTGCTTTGAATGCCAGCGGTCGATCTGAATTTCCAAATGAATATGTGTTCGATCTAGTCGCTCTGGATAAATATTTGATAGCTTCTCTTTCCGATAGGACTCTTCGACTACTCGATTGGGGACTTGAAGGTGAAATATTGACCATCGCTGATGCACATAAGGAGACTATTGCAGGAATTTGTAGGTACGATGAGAATGTGGTCTTGTCATGTGCGAGTGATGGGTTGAAGTCGTGGGATAGCCGGCAAAAACCAGTACCTTTATACAGCATTAATACTGATCTCCCTTTACTATGTGTGACCTCTCAGGGAACTAGTGTGGCATGTGGCAGCGAATATGTCTCTCCAGATTCTTCTGTCTACATATGGGATAGCCGTAATCTCAAGTTATCGAGGAAATATCAGGATTCTCATCATGACGACATTACTGTGGTCAAATACCACCCTAATGACTTTTCGGCACTCTTATCGGGAGCTACTGACGGTCTTGTTAATATATACAACACTAATATAGAAGAAGAAGAAGATGCCCTATATCAGGTATGATAGCTGACAACATAGACTAACAACTAGGTAATCAATCATAACGCGTCGATCCATAAAGCGGGGTGGTTGTCTGAGCGTCGAATTTTTGCTCTATCCCATATGGAAACATTTAGCATATATCAATTCCAGGATAATTTGGACGCACCAGAGCCTGCTTCCAACGACTTTGGGGATATCCGAGACAAGTGGTTGTGCGATTATGTGGTCGATATCTTACCTGGTTATATATTGACTGGGCGATTCTCGTACGTATGATTCTCGAACTTTATTGACTTGTTAGTGGTCACGCTAGCTTAGTCCCTTTTCAGAATGAGCACGTCGCTGTTGAATCAAGCTTCTCTTTAACTGGTGCTCATGGTGATGAGTTGATCCGATCTGCAATCCTAAATTCCTCTTCGCTCTATACCGGAGGCGAAGATGGTATAATACGATCCTGGCCTCTCGAATCTCCTCGTTCTTTCGGGTCATTGAGCACGTCACATAAATCTAAACGAATTAAGGACAAATCCTCCAGAAAACATAAGGTTCGCCATACACCTTACTAGAAGACTCCATTGATAAATACTACCTTGTACATTACTTGATATCATATGATGCTCATGTTACCTCCTGATTGAGAAAAAATATCTGAACGTCATTCTTGATCAATTATTTATCAATCTTAAGTGGTGAATCATCTCCATGGTGCATAAAAAATATTGTTCAATAGTTTGGCACGCAAAACAGAACTGTCTGAGTTCAAGGGTATAATATCAAGGATACCAAGAATCAAATGTATCAGATTCAGCACCCAGTTGCTAGATCTAAAACAAGCACGTATCAGATCACACAGGCTGCTACCATCTCAAATAGATTTCGAAACTGCACTCTCATAATTCACGGAAAGCTTGTAGTTTCTTTGGACGGCCCTGTTTTGTAGTGCTATAAAAACATTGTTGTGCCGTTAGGCCTCTAGCTTGGACCTCTTATTAGCTTGGAGTGCTATCAATCGGGTGTTAGTGAAGCAGGTGAACGAGCTTCGCGCAAACAAAGCAAGACATGAGGTGCGCACCCCGATCGAACTCTCAAAATCCCTATATGGTAGTGTGCAGGGTTTTGTAACCCATTATGCCCTACGGAAGGTTGAAGCGAAAAGAGAACAACTTCTTTATTCGCAGGAACCCCTTGCTCCCTGTACGGGCGTGTTTACTAAAACACATGGGCTCCCATGTGCTCACACTCTTAAGACAGTCAGGGATCAAGGAGGTATACTCCACCTTGATTGTTTTCACGAGCACTGGCATCTCCATAAGCAAGGGGTGCCAACCCCACTTCTAGAGCCTCAAAACATCGTGAAGGTGAGAGCTGCTAGACCCAGACAACCTGTTTCTAGTACAAGGAGGTCACCAAGTTCCTTCAAAGCTGTTGAAGCTATTGGCAGGACTCTACCGAGGGCCCCACCGAGATGCAGCAGATGCAACCAGATGGGGCAAATACAATGGCATCGCTCTCATGTCCTCGTCGACATCAACAGCTTGTAGAAGAGGTTGTCCAGGAGCAGGGACAGGCAGACTTGCCTCGCGAGCGGTAATGTCGCATATAGCAACACTGAGGTAGATGGTGTTTGATTCAGATATTGAACGTGTGCCTTTGTTGGCCACGATCTTCATCATGTAGCAACAATTTTATTTCGGATTATTTTATTGAAGTCATCGCCTTATAAACTGTATCTGTTTAGGCTCTGTAATTTGTTAGGCTCTGTAAATGCTCATTTTATCCGGGTGAAAGTGTGAGAATATGGCAGCCTTTGAGTTTAATAGATACACTCGTAAGGGGCTCCGAACATCAAGAATGCACTTTTGTTCTTCATCCTTCTGTATAGAATAGTGACATACAAAACTTTGCACACCACTATATAAGGCTTTCGAGAGTTCGATAGGAGCGCAAGCCTCCTGCTTCGCTTTGTTTGCACGAAGAGAAGTAGCTTGTTGTTTGACTAAGGCCCGATTGATAGCGCTTCAAGCTATAAAGAATCCAAGTTATAAATCCTAAAGATTGAGTCGAAAATAGTGTTCTGCTATACCGCTACAATGGCACCCAAAGCCGTCCAAAAAAGGGTTGCACGGACCCGTCCACCTAGGCGACCTTCACCTAGGCGCCCCCTGTCCCGACTGTCATTCGTAACAGAAGGTTACCCATCATCTTCTGATCGTTCTATCCACGCACGCACGACTTGTAGCGCCCGTCTTTCATCGCCCGGATCAGCCATCAACTTGAACTAATAGGTATCCTTCTATTAAGGCCAGGGCCATGAAAGCAAGAAAATTCTGTGAGCGCCTTTATCTCTTGACTCATCTAACATTCGCAGGGTCTTACTTAATATTGGGATCATTATGGCTAGCTTCCGTTGTCGGAGTCCTGCAAGGACAAGAGAGCGATATAAACTCCGTTATTGCCTCTCATTTGCAAATTCACGACTACTTATCTGTACTAATATCCCTCGAGGAGCACGTTCCTTCTCCTGCTTCACCTTATCCAATCCATGAGTATAGCTCTGTGTCATTGCAAGAGCTCTGGATCCTGACCCGAAATTTGGCTAAAAGCTTTTTCGACATCCTCAATATTAAATATAAGAAACCAAGGCCCTCTTTTAAAATTCATCCGATACCCGATTATCGCCCACTAGTGTCGCATTGTCCAGCTGACGAGGCACAACGATTCGATGCCATTAGCCAGTTGGAAAGACTGGCATCTACAGATAAAGAAGTAATGGCTATTTTAGGTGATTTGTTTTTCTACGGGAACTTCTCTACTCCAATCAATGTTCCGAAGGCTCTTTCTTATTATGAACCGTTAGCAAAATCAGGTGATTCCTATGGGCAATTCATGTCAGGATTGATATATTCCACTGGTGTCTTTGGTCAGATTGAACCTCGTCAAGACAGAGCGCTACTATACTTTACGGCTTCCGCCGCTGCTAATAACACGCGAGCCGAACTTGCTCTAGGCTCAAGATACTTGCATGGGATTGGTGTACCAAAAGATCCTAGCCTCTCCATCAGAAATTATCGCAAAGTTGCTCGTAAAGTTATGGACTTCTGGAGATCTGGACCTCCCATGGGTCGAATGTTGAGCCACCATAGGTGGAGGTTAGCAGATTTTGAGGGTGGGCTTTACGGCGAAGGAGCCAGTTACAGCTCAAGTGGTCTAAATGCCGATCTTAATTTCAAGGCTAACTCCCTCAGAAACACTGAAGACGCCCTAGAATATCTCAAGTATCAAGCCGACAAGAGAGATGTCGACTGTCAACACCGCCTTGCAATCATATATTACCATGGCACTCGTACCATCAATCGTGATTATGCAGCATCTTTGCATTATTTCGAGATGCTTGCCAGAAGATTCTGGGCAGGATCAAAGTTGACTCCTTTCGCCCTATCCCATAAAGATTACGCTTCGAGCGTGGCCTATTTCCTTGGTCGCATGTATCTCCGTGGTGAAGGAATTGATTCCGACGCATCTGCAGCTTCTGAATGGTTTCTTCGAGGAATTCAGCTGGAAGGAAAGAGCTCAATGTTTGGCTTTGGCTTTATGATCGAGCATGGGCTTACTGATCAGCCCAAAGAAAAAGCTCAATACTACTATAAATTGGCGGCTGATCAAGAACACCCTGGAGCAATGACTCAGGTAGGCAAAGCATTGATGGGAGAGAAACAGTACCACTTGGCATTTCCCTATTTTGATCAAGCCTCTCGCCATGGCGACCTCGAAGGATCTTATTTTCTCGCTTTTCTCTATGAAAATGGACTGGGAACAGACGTTTCTTTTTCCAAGGCTGCTGATTTGTATAAATCGGTCTCCGAACGAGGAGAAGAACTTCATACTCCTTTTGAGTGGTCACAAAACGAGTATGATCATGGAAACTACTATAGTGCTGCTGTAGGATATTTGATGACAGCAGAACTTGGCTACGAAGAAGGAGCCGTTAACGTGGCTTATTTGCTGGACGGTCCTATCAACATGATTACCCGAGAGATGTTGAGCCCAGTTCGTGATCCAGTCAGAGACGACTTGGCTCTTGTTTACTACACTCGCTCAGCGAATCAGAATAACGTTGACGCCTTGGTTCGAATGGGCGACCTGTACTTCGATGGCATTGGTTGCGAGCGTAATCTCGAAAAGGCAGCGGCGTGCTATAGAATGGCAAGCTACGAGAGGTCCGCTATGGCTAATTGGAATCTAGGCTGGATGCATGAGAATGGAGTCGGAGTAGACCGTGATTTTCACTTAGCCAAGCGATTTTATGATCTCGCTTTGGAAGCGACAATGAAGGAAGCCTACTTTCCCGTTACTCTCGCGTTATCAAAGCTCCGAATCAAGGCGTGGTGGGGTCGCGTAATTGGCCTGGAAGAGACAAATTTGGACGAGCCAGAAGAGGAGGGACCTCGGGAACTGACTCTGAAGGGTCTCGTCGATCGAATCCGGGAGTTTGCAAGCGAGAGTCCTCTCTTCTCAGATGATTGGTACGAGGAAGATGTGGACAATGAAATGCATGAGAATGGTGGTTTTGTGGACGACGAGGAAGACGATATCACGATTGAAGATACGGATTTACTATTGCCTATACTGATTTTAGGATTTATAGCATACCTTGTGGTTCAAAGATTGAGAGACTGGCGGCTGCGTGCAAGGGGTGGGCAAGAGCAAGAGAGAGGAGATAGAGGACCTGAGAACCAAAACCAATAATGTATGATAGTTCAAGATACGCTGATATGAGTGACAATAAAAACGCCTAATTACCTAACAAGTCATGCAACAAAGGAGAGAAGTCAAATAGGTCGATTCCTTGAGATAGAGGTAATCTTGCCCAGTCAACAAACAAAGCTCACGATTCTTCTTCAGGGAAGATTATTGACGGATCAAGCTTAAGCGATCTAAGAAAATATTCCATAGAGAAATCATTGGAGTTATCAAGATCCAAATTTTGCTGTCTCCTCATTGCAAAGTATTCAGCAGGACCTCCCATTTGAGCTATTCGGTCTTTTGCTTTTTCATACAGGTATTGAGCCATTTTCTGAGCACATGACCTCCACAAATCGATAGCATCTTTGAGACGTTCGTTGTCGTCCGATTTCTCATATTGAAGAGCCTGGGAGTATCTGGCAATTTCAGTATTTAGGACGGTTATTTCGTCATCCAGTTCGCGGTCTTTATATGTCAATTGGTCGCGGTCGAGTGGGATTCGGGACAAAGCAGCTGAAAGAGACGGATTGGGTGGTAAATTTGGAATGGGTGAGTCTGCCAGAGACACTGACCTAAGGCCTGGAGATCGTGCTTCTGATTTGGCAGGAGATATACCGGGGTAACTGACAGATCGTATAGATGGTGACCCCAGTGAAGGGGAATTCGTCAAAGGGGAAGAAGCACCGGGATGGGAAGGACTAGATCGCTTGGGAACATGTATAGAAGGCGGATTCCCAGGAGTCTTTGCGATCTGCCGCAGCCTAGGGCCTCCAGGTGTCTG